>VMDO01010815.1:0-37844 GCA_007922755.1 Pedetes capensis
CGGACCTGGAGAGGAGCTGACTCTCTCCTGGGCGCCCACCGGCCCGAGTGCCTCCCGTACTCTGTCCTCACCTAGGATGCACCTGACGCCACTTGCCCATCTGCCAGCACTCACCACTGATGCCACCCCCAGGAGCTCCCAGGGGGCTCTGACTGTACCCCCGCACTGTCTCCTTGCGCTGCTGCTCCGAGTGGAGCTTGCCCATCAGGCACCCCGAGTGATTCTTCTCGGGCCTACCAGGCCTCACTTGGTGCTCACATGTCACTCTGGGGCCTGGGAACCAGGGTCCCCGAGGACTTCCTCACCAGACCACTTCCGTGCACTGACCTCGGTGCTCTCCAGGCTGCTGAGCCGCACCACATCCTTCAAGGTCAAGCACCGAGGTCTGTCTGTGAAGCGCCAAGGACAGCTGTTTGCACAAAGTAGTACAAAGATCTACTGCCATGATATGAGAAGGGACATGAGCAGGAGGCACTGCAGCAAGTAGGACCTCCTTAATCCAACCCTCAGTGACAGAAAGATCAAGAGCTGATCTGAGAGCCAATGTGGTCAACTACCCGACTTCAATATTTTATTTGGTACAAACACTGCGCTACTCTCTTGGATCTGAGTACCAGTGGGGGCTTCCAGACAGAGCCCACACAGTCCCGGCCAGGAAGAAGGGGCCAAAGCAGCAGGGCCAGCCAGCACGGCAGGTGATGTTTCCATCCAGGGCAGGGCAGGGAGAGGGTCCTGTTGCTTCGTAAGGTGAGACACTGACAGGGAGCCCCTGCCTACAAGTGCACCACCGCGGGACAGGAATGAGGCCAACAGCCTCAACACAGAGGTCGGAGGGGCCAGAGCAGGAACGCACAACTGTGGGTGGTAAGTCACACGCCATCTTGTCCTCACCACACGCGATCACATTTGGGGCTAAACAATAGTAGGGTTTAGACTGTAATTGAAACACCCTGTTGTTCCAAGACACAGAAGGCTGGTCAGGAAACAAAAACTTTCCTAGCCACATACAGATAGGAACTAGCCCTGAAAATTCTAAAGCTTATGAATACCCTGGCATACAGTTGTACGCAGTGAGAGCAAGCAAATCTAGCAGCAGGGAAATCTTCACCAGCTGCCCAGCAAGATTCACGAAAACCATTCAAGAGCTGGGCGCCATGGTGCGTACCCGTCATCCCAGCGAGGCTAAGGATTCAGGAGGCTAAGGCAGCCAGTGTACCTTAGCGAGATCCCATCTCAAATAAAAAAGAAAACAGGGGTTCAGCTCAGGACTAGAGCCGTTGCTCAGCATGTGTGAGGCCCCAAGTCCAACCCCTGAGTCCTTCAGGATCAAAAACAAAACCAGAAACCGTTCAAGTCACCTAACCGTGGCCAGGGAAACGAGCAACCGTCTCCACCCAAAAGGCCTCTCTGGAAAACAGTGCCAGTTCCTGACTGTCACAAACGCCACCACAGAGGCCTGAAGACAACCTAGGGACTCAACACATTGTGGACTGGCAATTTTATGCAAAAGCTGTTCCATGTCACTAGCTATAGCTAAATATGAAAAGGCAACAATTTAAACAAACTTCAATATACTTTATTTGTAAATAACGTACTGAAATAAAATTTTGTTTCTATCTTCTCTATAACCTTTTGTTCTTGCGGTACTGAGGGTCTGAACCCAGGGCCTTGCACATACTTTGCAAGTGCTCTACCCCTGAGCTGTACCCCCAACCCCACCCTTTTAAATATTTTTATCTTGAGACAGGGTCTCACCAAGTTATGCAGGTTGGCTCTCGCCTCAAACTTACAATCCTCCTGCCTCAGCTTCCCAATTTGGTGGGATTACAGATGTGTGCCATGGCATTCAGCTTCGATATAACTTTTAATTTTCTGGGTGTGATAAACTGTATAGAATTCACCTACAAGGAATGGCATACGACATGTTTGCAATCTAGTTTTGCTCTCCTCCCTTATGGAGAGCGTACTCTACATGCGTTACTGGGATTCTTTTTTAACACCAGTGATTACTTTCTCTAAGACATGGTCTTTCAGTTTTCCTGAAAGCCTGAAAAGTGGCATCTTTGGAAAGAGATTTTTATTTTTTTTGTGATACTTGGGGGTTGAACCCAGAGCCTGATACATACTTTGCCAAGTGCTCTACTACTGGGCTGTACCCCTAGCCTCCTATTTTCTATTTTTTATCTTGAGATAGGGTCTTGCTAAGTTCTGCAGGCTGCCTCTGGCCTCAAATCTGTGATCCTCCCACCTCTGCCTTCTGAGTTGCTGGAATTACAGGCATGAGCCACTGCACCCAGCTGTATAAGGAGCTCTTTCAGAGGTATCTTGAGGAAGTGCCAGGTTCTGTGCTGCATTCATTTGAATCACTGGGTATCCATTCTCTAGCTATTTCTAGTAGAAACTATATCTCATTTTATTTTATAAATTGTAGTTGCAGAGCCGGGCGCGGCGGTGCACACCTGTAATCCTAGCGGTTGGGAAGGCGGAGGCAGGAGGATTCCAAGTTTGAGACCAGAGGCAGTCTGTGTAACTTATCGAGACCCTGTCTCAAAGAGTAAAAAAAAAATGGGCTGGAGGTGCAGCTCAGTGGTGCAGCACTTGCAGAGCATGCAAGCACGAGGCCTTGGGTTCAACCCCCAGTACCTAAAAAAAAAAAAAAAAAAAAAAAAAAAAGTAGTTGTAGTAGTAAATTTTAAGTGCACTTAATAAAGCACAATTTATCAAAAAGAAAACTTTTTGTACCATTATAACCATCTTCCAATAAACTTATTTTCTAGATCACTACTATATATTTCAAAGTCACAGAGACAATCAAAGCATCTGCACGTAATTTATTGGAAATTTCCTGTCACCCATGTGCCATGCTTGAAATTTTTATAACACTAAAATTGCGAGATGAACCTCAGTATCTAGAAAAATAATTTTTATGATAAAGTAAGCACACTTGAACACAAGGAAGCTTTTATAAAAAATCCTACATTGCTCTGAGTTTTAAAGACTGCTGCTTAAGCTTAAATAGTATGCAAACATGATTTAACTCAGTAGCATCCACAACATCTGGGCTTGAAAACAAGTATATTTGTGACCAGTCAACAATGTGTTAAGCTGCTGAGCTGAAGAATGAATCTCAAGATAATCTTTCTAGGGCTTTCATAAATTCTAAGAACACAGCTAACATCAACTGGACCCAGAAAGCCTAGAATCCTGACTCCTTCGCCCACAGGGATCCCATGGAGACAGAGGCACCAGAGGCTCCTAGAGTAGGTTGCCAGGCAGCCTTGCATCTGCCTGGGATGAGAGGCAACTGCAGAGCCTAACAACAGTCCATCTCCTTTTTTCCACCAATGATGGGGAATTCTGATTCTTAGAAGTCTGTAGGCTAAATAGAGAAAGATGACATCTACAGAAAAGTAAAAAACAAACTGCTTTGCTACCCCATCCAAATTGGAAAATCCCTCTGTATTGAAACAGCCCCCTATATATCCAGGGCATCAGGGCTGGAAAACTTCCCTGGTCAATGAGGTCTCTAATAAAGGTCAGCCAGTACCAGGCTCCACTGCAGGCCTGGAGGAGGAAGACTCCTGCCCACTTAGCAGGGCTCTGAAAAACTCTACCAGCATTGGAGAGCCAAGTGGGCAATTTTAATAACTACGACATGCAGAAACCTTATGACAGATTTTTTTTTTTGGGGGGGGGGGAGTGGGCAATACTTGGGGGTTGAACCAGGGCCTTGCACATACTCTCCAAGTACTCTACCACTGAGCTGCACTCGCAGCCCAATTTTTATTTTTTATCTTGAGACAGGGCTTCGCTAAGTTGTCCAGGCTGCCTCCAGCCTTGAACTTGAGATCCTCCTGCCTCTGCAGTTGCTGAGATGACAGGCATGTGCCACTGTACTTGGCCCTTACACCAATTTTAGATATAGGGAAAATGGTGTTATAAAGGACCATCGGTCTAGAAGACAATTTTTGAAAAGCATAAGGAAAGCCAGCAGGTTTTGTCTGAGAAAGAATCCCCTATCATCAGGCTGAACTGTGGCAGCCTGGGAGCCCAGGGGGTGGACTCTGCCCCAAGGAAGCCATGGGGCCATCTTGTATGTCCTTCTCCCATTTTTGCAGTGTTGGGAATCAAACCCAGGACCTCAAAGACTGCAGAGCAGTGCCCTACCAATTGACTTAAATCCCAACCCCAGACATCTATACTAGCTATTGCTTGGTCCTCCTATGGAATGGGATCTGGGCAATACTTTTGGTCATTTTGTATAACCCTTCTAAAAACAAAGCTCTAAGTTTCTTTGGGGAAAAGGGCCAGCATGGCTGATATCTGGGAGCCTTTATGACTCCAATCACAGGCTACTCTTTTCCTGTCAATCCACTTCACGGAATTCAAATGTGCATCACACTCTGTCTCCCTCCCTACTGAGAGGTCCTTGAAAAATGAAGTAGTATCAGGCTGGGGGTGTAGCTCAGAGGTAGAGCACCTGCCTAGCATGTGCGAGGCCCTGGGTTGGATCCTCAGTAACACCCCTTCCTGAAGAATCTACTATTATTAATCTTGTTGTTGTGTGCTGTTGAATTGGGTCTGACTAATAGTGACCCTCATAGGGTTTTCAATGGCTGACTGTTTTGGAATTGCTTCAGGAGTGGATTGCCACATCCTTCTCCTGTTTTTGCAGTGTTGGGAATCAAACCTGGGACCTCAGAGACTGAAGAGCAGTGCTCTACCAACCGAGCTAAATCCCACCCTGCTTTATTAATCTTACTCCTTAGAAACACCAGGTCAATGGGTGCCAGTAACAGACACCTTTCACTGTACAACTACAAAAAAAATGTTCATATGCAGTTTGTATCACCACCTATCAATGAAGTAAAAAATTGGAGACGTGGGAGCAGGCTTAGGCTAACGTAAATTAGCACGGACTCCAGCAAAGGTGGGCTTATTCAGTTGAAATCAACCCACAGGAAGCCCATGGGTCGGTGTTATCCTGTCTGTGACTTGTGTGGACCTGAGGGGGGCAGGCCGGGGTCATTCAGATCAAGAGGAAGTTCCAGAACACCATCATCACACAGCTGTTGGCTCTCGTTTAATTCTTCTAATAAGCCTGAGAGGGCTGCCTCACCATAAGGAAGTCATAGGAAGGCCCTACTGCACTGGCAAAGGCGCTGGAACTCATCTTTCCAACTGTGAGCAGGGACCTAGAGTGCCCATTTACTCAAGGGAGAGAAGGACTGTGTTTGCCAAATACTGCAGTTTAATATCTGACAATCATTTAAACCTTTTTACACTCACTAAGTCAAGGTTTGGGCTAGGCTTTTGCTTGGCTGGGAGAGCTCCAGCTCTGCACTCTCTGAGGCCCTGGGTTTGATCCCTAGCCCTGCATAAAATGGGATAAGGATGTGGCAGCGCACTCCTGAAACAATCAGCCATCCAAAGCCCAATGAGGGTCCCTACGACTCAGACCCGACTCAACAGCACCTAACAAGATCAAGATTCAGCCTACAGTGATCCGTGAGTCTAATATCGACATCTGGAACCACAACAGAGGCATTAGGGTCACCAACAAATCAAATGCAAAACGTCTTTCAGTTTTTTACAGCGTAATTCAAACCCAAGGGCCATAATTTAAACCCAAGGGCCCTCCAGCTTCTTCTGCCCAAATCTCAGAACACAGATCCAGGCTGAGGAAGTCTGTTTTCTGCTGCAGAGGACAGAGAGGGACAGCGAGTGCCTGTATCTGAGGACAACTAAGAACACCACGTAAGAAGAGACTCCACTTTCAGTTCTCCACAGAGCACCGGCAGTGTGACTCTCATCACCATGGTCACAAGCGTTAAGTGCTGGACTATTCACACCAGCTTGCTGACCAAGGACCCTGTCACATGTTCACTGGTTTCCAGCCTACCCCACCCACTTTCATCTACCACACGGCACCCCACTCCACTCCTCGGAGCAACAACCCACCCTTCCTTCCTAATGGGTCAACATTTTATCAAGCCAGACCTCGCTAACTTTCCTGTTCATTAAACTCCCAGGGACGTGTGGGCAGCAGGCAGGCCCGGAAGTACACTGGGAACGCAGCCCTCTGTCCCTGCGCTGCTGCCGTGGTGATGACCTCCCCACATCTTTTCACGACTGCTTAGAACAAGGCACCCAGGAACCTGGCAACAAAACCCTGCCCTTTACCGCCAGCGCGCCCTGCAACATCCTAATGAAATGCTTGGCCACTCTGTGTTTTCCCAGTACACGTTTACCAGGGAACAGCAAAGAAACACTTAAACCCAAGTCCTCGCTGCCTGCCCATTCCAGGAAGTTTTATGCGTAAAAGCAGCAGGTGGTGGTGGGGGGGGGGGGGGGGTCAGAGAGTCCAGGAGCACACAGGCAACTGTAAAAAACAGACTTCCAGTTTCTCGGCACCTGGGCTGACGCTGTGCTGGAGGCGACAGAATAAGGCAGGACTGAGGCATGACTAAGACCAGGCTCTGAAGCCAGGTTGGGCGCATATTCTGGCACCACCATTTAGTAGCCATGTGACCTTAGGCAAGTCACTCTCTGTACCTCAGTTTCCGAGAAGGGGAGAACAGTACCTACATGTTATACGGCTCTTGCAAGGGCTAAACAGAATAACATGCTGTTAAAATTATAATTCACATTATCATTATACGTCTATTAAGAGGTTGAGAGGGCTGTAGGATTTGAATGATAGGATGCCAGAATTTGTGTTACAGAAGCACTACATTAAAGCGTCTATGGTTTTTGACATTTCTGCCCACAACTTGCAGTTATCAGGGCAGAGGATCAAGAACTACCCACTGCTGCACTCCTGGGATGATATGAACGTGATCAAAAACTTTCAAGAATTCCTCCCATCCAGGGACCATTTTTTAAGTGTGTAAAGCATAACCACAGATGTCCACATGCTTGAGTGCAGGAGGCAGCAAAGCAGCTTTCACAACTTGACTGGACAATGACTGAGGAGGTCTGGAACACTGGACATCTGAACAGTTTAATGTCTAAGTGAACTAAGTCTAATTTCATCTAGCTTTTGAAATATTTAAGGCAATTCAAAGACATCTCAGTCAGCAGAAAAGCAGAAGTGGGACAACACTCAAAGCAGGTCTGCAGCCTAAAGACCACGGGAGAGCCCACAGTCCACAGAACAGGCACAGCAGGGGGAAACTCTAATCTTACCATTGATCCGGCCCATGTTCATCCCCGATCCAAATCGCCCCATGTTTTCCATACCAGCGCCAAACGGTCCCTCCATGCCTGTAAGAAAGGTACATCTTAGTGCCATCCCATCCCCAAGTCTGCTCGGCCTGATCAGGGAAAGAGAAATGCTTCCAACAGGTTCACCGTTGGCATTTTCTGTCAAGAACTTACCCAGGCTAAGAGTTTTTGAAAAACAAAAAATGCTGGTACCCTTGTTTAAAAACAAAAAAACAAAAAAAAACAAAAACCCCACCGCTTTCAAAAGGCTGACTTGATCCGACCCCCTCAATGAATACACAAAGCAAAAAGAGGTCCAGAGAGATGGAGTGATTTTGCCCAAGGTCACAGAGCTAGTTAGCGAGAAAGAACTAAAAGCCAACACCCACACTGGAATGATGGACAGGTAAGAAAAGTAATTTCTAGATTCGAACCTTTGGAAAACAAAGCGAGAATGTCATGCAGGGCTTAAAAGACAAAAAAGAAAGAGGACAGAGAGGAAAGCCACACCTGGAAGTGATTGCATTTGTACTGCATTTTAAATTTCTTACCTCCTATTTTATTTATTCCAAATCCTATGCCTTCCATTCCCATTCCTTAAAAAGAAAAAGTCAATGCAAACTAAAATTATGTCAAAGCAGTAACATTTAAACTTAAACAGCACAAGAAACTCTAAACCAATAAATGAACAAAAAAATACCTGGATGACAAATATATTAAGTTGGGGTGGGGGGACAACCACCATTTCAACTACCAAAAGATCTTATTCCAAGCAAACCAGTTAAGTCTTTATCCAAGTAAGTGTCATGTGGCTTAAATTCTGTGAGGTCTACATAGTTTTATTAAATGACTAAGCCTAACAATATTAAACATGAAATGTGATTTTCAGACAAGACTATGAAACATTCACTTTTTACAATTTCACAGAAATGGTTTTAATAAAAACCCTTGTTATTCAATTAAATCAGGTTCTATTAAATTGTTATATGTATTTTGCTTAAATTTCCGTTCATTAATTTATATCCCCTACACATAAAGCAAATTTGGAGGGGGGGGGGACCTTGTTAAAAATAAAATCCTCAAAACAACAAAACAAAACAAAACAAAATCTTCCCCGAGAAACCCAGTTCCTAAAACCCTGAGGCTTCCTCCCACATTCCCAGTCTCCCTTGAGGGGCCAGGTCAAGGGTGTGTGGCCTAGGTTGGTAGACCCATGGCAGGTTGTGACTTAGAAGTGACTTTGGGAGGAACCGGAAAGTGAGAGTGGAAGAGGAATATCCCCTCTTCAAATGATTCCGAGAAAAACCTAAGCCTCAGGTAATACAAACAAAATATTCCTTAAACGTACAGAAATACCTCATTACCCATCTATAAAAATGCTCAGCTGCAAAGCTCCAGTTCGTTCTGCACAGCTGAGTTCCTGTTTATTAGCTATTCCCTGCCTTCTTGAACAAAAACATTGTCCATCAGATTTCCTTGTGACCTGTGACAGTTTTGCTGTCATGTGCCAAGGCCCTCCACACCTCCTCACATCTACTGATGCCCCTTCCCCACTTCTAGAAGCAGCCAGGCCAGTATTAGGTGAGAGCCCAAGGGGGTACGAATGACAGACTTATCAGGGGACCAAAGCAGTGCTGGTGTCCCACGGTCAGGAGACCTACAGCCTGTCATCCATGGTGTGACCTTGGGCAAGACCAACTCTCTAGCTTGCCTCCTTTTATCAACCGGCGTAATTACCCCAGCTCAGAGAGCCATTATGAGGCTAAAATGAAAAGGAATAGTGTCTTAAATTTAAAAAGGATTCAACTCAGTAAACACAAAATACAACCTTCATCAAAATGAAGTTGAGATGAACAGAGGGAATCCTGTCCCAATTACATCTTTATCGTCTTTATTCCATTTGAAAGAAATCAGAGTCCAGTTATCCCAATAATTAACTAGTAACTTTACCTGTGCCCAGAAATCCCCACTCTGGTGCTCTGTAATTCTCACCTGCAGGCCCTATGTTTCCCATTCCAATGCCTTTGTTCAGGTGATTGGCATCAATAGGCTGCCCTCCTGGTCCTAACCCCATGCCAATACCACCAAGTCCATCTGGAAAGAACAGAGAAAGTCAGAAGTGTATTCACCTTCTTAGAAGATGCTGACCCTCAAGGGCAAGAGAGGTGGCATGCTGCGGCTGTCACACGCCATCTCCCAGCCCCAAGGAAACCCAGGGCCCAATTCAGATTTCAACACTGGCACACTGGCCACAGCACCCCTTATGAAGGCACAGCTTGTGACATGCAATCACAGGCTGGAGTTCGTGGTGTATACATGTAAGATAAAGGCAGAAAAGATCAGTTGACTTCAAAGTTGCCAGGACATAAGAATAATCCATACAATACCAATCTTGAGCAACAATTTGTCTCCCTCAACCATAAACTGAGAGATGTTTGATCAAAAAAGGTGACTCAAGACATCCAGTGAGCCAGGCATAGTAGTGCACACCTGTAATCCCCGTGAGCTGGAGTATCACATGTTCAAGGCTAGAGGCAGCCTAGGTAACTTGCTAGAGCCTGTCTCGAGATTAAAAAAAGAAAATTACAGGGGGCTGAGGGGCTAGGGGGTGCCACTCCATGGTCGAGCACTTGCAAAGTATGTGCACGCTCCTGGGTTCAGCCTCCCAATACTGGGGGAAAAGAAAAAAATCAAACAAACAAAAACCCCAAAGAATGCCCAACATCAACATCCCAAAGGACTTAAGAGAAACACACTGCCATACTCTTCTCTGAAGCTGGATGGCTTTTTATAACGATGAAGCTCATGTATCATAGGAACCTATTTTCCTGCCCCCAGAGTTGTGTGAGTGTGTGTGTGCTTTTCAATATGGTCTCACTAGGTAGCCCAGACAGGCCTCGAACTCACAATCCTCCTACCTCCGCCTCCTGAGGGCTGAGACTACAGGTGTGGGCTACCACACCCTGCACTTCCTAACTCTTCATACTCAGCCTACCCTCAGCGCCATGCCCCACAAACACAAACAGGGGCCTAAGAATACAGACATCTCTGGAAACGGCCAACAAGGCCTAACATCATGATCTGTGTAACCATGGCCTGGGGGCTTAGACCAAGATGACATCAACACCAACAAAATCCTCCGAGAGGTTCCTAGGTTATTTAATCTGATTACCATCCCTGTTTTGAACTGCAAGGCAACAGCAGCAAGGCATTACCTAGGTTACTCACTCCCAGAGCACCCAAAGGCTCTGAAGTCAGCTCTCCGACCTGCACCAGGAGAGCAAGAGCTGGGCATAACAGAATCCCTGGGGGTCAATGCTCCTCCTCCTTCAGGCACAAGAGTCAGCAAGAGCCATGGCAAGCATCACAGTAGCCCTTTATGTGGAAATGTGGCCCTTTGCTAAATAATGTGCTTTTTAAACACACAGGCCATTTCCTTTCACAAATGTGCCTGGAATTGACCTGCGGGGCCTTCAGCATGCTAGCCACAAGCTCTAGCACTGAGACAAACCCCGGGGGCCCCCATCTTCTATTTGTGACACCACTGCCTTCTCTCATGCCCTGCCTCCATGATGCTGCTCCAATCCTGCCCTGCAGACCTGGTCCTCTAGACTAGGCTCCTTCAATTCAATCTCAGCCAGGGCCACCCAAGACTGGAGGTACTGTTCCAGACCAGACGGGCTGGCTCATGAGCCCCATCAGTACACACGGCAGGAGCCCCTTCCCTAGCACAGCACCCCCACCCCCACGACCCAGCTTTCTTCCCACAGGGCAGCCCTGTCCGCACCACCCACTCCCCAAAACCCCACACTGCTACTGGTGCTCAGGTTTCCCTCTGCTCAGCATGCCACGAGCCACTCACAGCCACAGAGGGACCTGCCAAGGAGCCTTCCCTGTCACAGAACAAGCTTTCACTTGGGTCTGGCAAGAGTCGATTCCCTTTTTCTTGCTCATAGAACTTGATAACTTGATAACTTTTACCTAACATAAAATTCATCCGAGTGCAGAGTTCAGTGGTTCTGAGGATATTCAAAGTTCTACAGCCATCACCACCACATTTAATTTCACTTGAGAACGTTTTCATTTCTCCCAAGAGCAGCCCCAACCCCTTCAGCAGCCACACCTCACTTCTGCTCCGCAGCCCCTGGCCCCCGTCACCTACCTTCTACCTCCGAGGACCAGCCTAGCCTGGGCATACCGTACAGACGGAGTCAAGGCTCACCACGTTAGAGGGGTCGGCGTTTCCTTCCTTTCCATGGCTGGAATGCCACTGGCTGGACTCGCCACATTTAATTTACCCATCCAGCTGCCAGTGGGCCATCCTGACTTCCTTTTTCTCCCCCTTCTTTTTTGCTGTGTAGCCCAGGCTGGCCTTTAAGTCACTATCCTCCTGCCTCAGCCTCCCAAGTGCTAGACTGTAGACACGCACGACCAGGCCTGCCTTGCCTTTCTGACCATTATACATCATGCTGTTGTGACCATCTCTGCTGGGTTTCGTGAGCGCATCCAGGTTAACTCCCTTCGAAAACCTGGCAGTGGAGGTGCCAAGCCACATGGTAATAATCAGTGTCTCCTGACCCTCTGGGTGGCTTGGCCGTAATTCCCTTTACAGTTTCTAGTTCTTTCCCAGAACACTTCCATGCTACACCCTGGGAAGCCTGCCTCACCACAAAGTAATCCAAAAACCCTTCCTTACAGTGTGAATTTCTCTGCTCATTTGTCATCCTGAAACTCCCATGGAAAAGAAACCATGGCTACTGTGGCACACGTTCAAATGTATCTGCACCAGTTTTCTGTTTAGCACAACTCAAATACTTACGGGGAAGTTGCTGTGGACGTTCAGGAGGGAAAAAATCTCCTTTTGGTAAGGCTCTCTCATCCTAAAAGAGAAAGAAAATGAACACATCAAAGTATCTAGCGCAGCACTGTTTAAAACAGCAAAAAAATGAACAGCTGGTTAGATGTGCAGTTGAGGCACAGCACTGGCCTAGCATAAGCGAGGCCCCGGGCTCAATTCCCAGCACCGCAAACAAAAACCCAGAGACCTAGTTAAATAAATTACATAAATTATAGTCCATTCTTGCCATGGAACACTCTGCCAAGGGCGAAAGGGCACATGGGAACATGCTTATTACCGTCTGTGTCCAGGAAGGGACAGAAGTGCACATTTATTATTGTGCGGGACAGCTGGGCCCTGATCAAGAAGTGACTAGCACTCTTTCCATGCTTTTTGATTCTGAGTAACGTGAAATCGCTATCTGCTCAAAAAATTAACTTGAATGGTTAACTATAAACACTGCTTTACAGTTTGTTTTGTCTTGCTCCTGAGTTTCAGTCCTAACTAGATTGCCCTCAATGTGTCCCAGTGACGTCTGTATAACTATTATCCTTGGCACCACCACGGCAGGTCTAACGTTTACAAAGACTACAACGCTCCAGCGGACCTTTAAAAGCTGTCTGAATCAAGGACTCGATTACGTTCACCACAAATCTAATGCTAACCAAACATTCGTGTACACGATGAAAACTGGACCCCCATGCATAACCATTCTTTGAAACTGGATCACTTGCTCAGCCAGGATAATCAACTTACTTCCTGAACTTGCTGATAACACTCAGCCAGGCAAAAAAAATCTACAGAGACAAGAGCTGCATAAGCCAAAGGTTATGTCTCTGTCTGTCACAAATGTGCTCAACACACTGCACCCGATTCAACACAGACTGATGAGTAACTAGTGCAACGGGTATGTGTCCAGTCGTCCTAACTGCACATTTATGATGGACATTTCGACAGAGTACCTTACAGAGACAGGAACCCTATTAACTTACCATTTTCACATGCATTGGTCTATCAAATAGCAGCTGGCCATTAAACATAGCTGATATCATAATTAAGGCTATTTCTTACCATTGTAAAACCATGCACAGCAAGAAACAATAAAGGAATAAAAACATGGGGAAGAAAAAAAAAAAAAAAAAAAAGGAGGAGAGGAGAGAAATACTCCCCAACTGCTATGCTAGTTCCTCTACATGGTGACTTTATGAGCGGTTTTGATTCTTCACTACGGCTTCTACAATAAAGAAAGCTTGAGGGGAAAAACAAGGGAAGCCTCAGCTCACTCCCTGGGCGGGACGCTTCACTGGCGACCTTGTACTTTTTACCAAGTCAGTCCTGTCAATGTTCTGTGTATGTCCAAGGGGCCAGGCCTCCCACCGTTTTCAGAAGCACTGTGTTTTGGGGTACAATACTCGGTGACAGTCTGGCCTGAGGTGAATGACTGTGAGCACACGTGGCGCTCTCCACTGTGATTTTAAAAAGATGTGCCTCCAGGGGAAGCAGGGTGAGAGGGCAGGGAGAAGCACCTCTTTCAAAATGAGGATTACTCACTGGAGAGACAGGGTCCTACAAGGACACTGTAGACCAGTAAGAGCCCCATTTTTCTCTAATAGCATTTTCTGAACCTCTCCATTCAAACCAAGATTCCTCTAAAAAAAAAAAAAAAAAAGCACCACAAAAGACGATTCAGGTGCATGTGCCTGTTTTCTGTTCATCCCTTCTATCCACAGTGTATTCAACCAATTCCACCCAAGAGGACTTTCAAATTCTGCAATGCTGCATCCCCTCTGGTCACAGAGGAAGTATGAGGGCAGTTACCTCTCCCTCACACAAACCTATCCATCAGTGCCCCACAGTGTGGAGGGCACCCTCTTTACCAGGAGTTGACTCTTGCAGAAGGATACATATAGCTTGCACAGCTTCAATGGACTGTTCAAAAGTCACAGTGCCTATTCCACGACTTTTCCCATCTTTGTCTTCCAGAATGTCTGCTCGGACCACCACACCAGCCATACTAAATACTTCCTTCAGCTTCTTCCAGCCAACTTTATAATCCAGCTAATCAAGACAAGGGGCGGGGATGTAAAAATCTCAGTGTAAACATTTTAAGGAAAACAATGCTTTTACAATTTGAATGGGACATGCTTCGGTTGGAAATAAGCAGTGGGAGATGACGTAACTAGAGCAGGATTTTCAAACAGGATTCGGAAGCTGGGCCTCCACCCTACTTTTATGGGCTCCTCTCTTGAAAGGCACAGCTTCCGCAACTCATACTTTGCAGACTGACACTTTTCTCCAAGTTAAAAACACACTGCTCCCATGCTAAGCTGTACTGCTCCTCCCACTCGCTCTCTTCCTGAAGTACTCCCCACTACAGAGGACCCCAGTGCCACCAACCACCTCCAAAATGGGGAGGGACCAGTGCCAGGTCAACTGCCTCTGCTCACTCCTGTCCTGCACAGAAACCTCACCAAATAAGCCTCCAGAGAGCCCAGACACAGCCACCTCTTTCAGGAACACCCGAGAACCCCAGTACACACAGGCCCAGTGGGACCATGGTCAAGCCTGGGACTCAGGAACCCCAAGGCCAACCCCAAGCCCATTTCTAAACAAATCAAGATGTCATTCCCCCAACTGAACTTTTCCCTCTCAGATGCCAGAATTACTTGTATAACACACTGACAAGATCAGCAGATAAAGTTCTATACATTTTCTACTCCAGACGACGCTTCCATTTACTTACATTTGCTACAAATACTGTGCTTCCGAGTCTTCCGGCCTGTAATGCATGGATAATCTCATTTGGGATGTTAGGATTATTTAGGATACTGGGTGGGATATTAATCATTCCTGGGCCACCGGGTCCCATACCCATCCCACCAGTCGTAGCCATCACCTTTTGCATCGCTCTCCTGGCATGTTCACCATCGGGATCCTGAAATAAGCACAGAAGCGTCACACAGCACCGACCCACTGACAGAACCAAGCCCGCACAGTAGCTGAATGTCAAAACTCCAGAGAAAGTTAAAAACGGTAAAATGAACTGAACCACAGGCCTAGGGAGAGTCCCAGCTAAGAGGAACAGGAAAGGAAGGAGGGGTATAATAAAATTCAGTGCTAAAAATATAGCCCTCAACGGAATTAAGTAAAAAAAAAAAAGGAAAGGGGACAACTGACATGATTAGGTGACCTGATGCAGAAATTTCAGACTGAAAGATCTTCAAGGGGTTCATACAGTTGAATCTTACTGATGAGCTTAATAGGATCTGTGTAATTTCTCCGAAACCGATCAATTATTTTCAACAAGTTTCAAAACAGTCTTACAACTCCCAGGCATCCCTTCTCTCAATGCTTTACGCACTGGGACTCAGGTGTGTATGGTCTGAGGAATGTTAACAGCACCTGGACAGGTCTGTGGAACTGTGATATTGACACAATTCTTGAACTCTCTGCCCAACACCTAAGAGGCCTTAAAACCCACCATGCTTTCCTCCTTGACCCCTAAAATCCACTGATCTCCCTTCCCAAGAGGTTGTAAAAAGAAGTCAAGGAGGGTGATGCATGCCTGTAATCCCAGCGCTCCGGCAGCTGAGGCAGGAGGACTGAAAGTTCAAGACCAACCTGGGGTATGTAGCAAGGCTCTGTCTCCAAATAGGGAAAAAGAAAAAGAAAGAACCCAGGGAGAATTCTAATGATGGGGAGAAAACACCCTTCCTAGATGCAAACAGACAGACATACGGAGGCTAGGGAGACAGCATGGTGGTAGAAGGCTTGCCTGGCCTTCTACCACCATGTTTGAGGCCCTGAGTTCAACTGTGGGTACTACAAATATAGTTGGTTTGAGAGAGAGATGAAAGGATTTGAAGAATGCCAAGGTTACTTTAGAAAAATACAGGTGCGGGCATACACCTATAACCTGGGTGACTCAGGAGGCTGAGGCTGAGGCAGGAGGATCATAGGTTCTGGGCAACCTGTACAGTTTAGCGAGACCTTGTCTCAAGATAAGCATTTTAAAAAGGGCCAGGGATGTGCTCAGTGGTAGAGTGCATGCCTAGTGCAAGGCCCGGGGATCAATCCCCAGTATTGCCCACCCATCTCTCTCTCACACACACACACACACACAGAGAGAGAGAGAGAGAGAAGGTAGGCCAAGAGTAGTGTTCAGACAGATGGATGTAACACGGTCTCTCTTACTGGCACAACCGCCCCTGCCACATACACACAGAAAACCAACAACACAGTGGGTTCAGGTGGAGTGACCCTGAGACAACAGGGCCTAGGGAAAACGGTCGGCTCAAGTCATTCAGGCTCTGCTTGGCCACCATTCCTAAGTTCTTACAGGAGTGGCTGCTGGAGCCTCTGACTGACCTCTTCATTAAAACCAACAGGTCGGCCTGCTCTGTGAAATGCAGTCAACGATCATTTTTGTCTTCTCTAAACAACGACACACGGGATGCACAGGGTTAACCAAAAGCGTACTCTGGGAGTGGTAGGGCAGGGAAAGAGCTTACTTCTTTGACTTTCAGTGGTCTTCCACTCAGGCTATGCTTGTTTAGAACTTCAGCAGCTTTTTTCATGCTCTCTTCCATCTTGAACTCAACAACGCTACAAAGAGTCAGAAGGACATGAGTGAAGCCAGGCCTCCAAGGGGGAAGGCGCAAATGCTAGTAAGGAACGAGACGATACTTACGCACATCCCTTTGGAAGAGGGCGCGGCCGAGTCAGACGAGCAAGGAAAGGGGGGGAAAGAAAAGAAAAAAATAGTAAATATTGATGGCGGTTATAAACAAATTAAGAATATGATTTCTGTAACAGAGGTTTTTCAAAACATCAACCATCCTAAGGGGCGCTGAGAGAAGTGCCTGGCCTCGCCTTCCCTGTCGGAAGCTGGGCTCCTTCGTCTCTCCTTTCCCTACACGTTGCCAGCATTGCACAGCAGCTGCTGCAGTTATGATGGGCAGACCTAAATTCAGGTTCTCCAAGAAACCACACAAACTTTAGATCTGCTTCTCTCTGTACTCAATCGATTCCTTCTCATACTCCTACTAAGTCCATCCCTTCCATAAATTAAGCTCATCCTTTTGATTATTCTAAGCCATTCTATTGCACGACAAAAAAATAGTTTAGGTTCCCATTAAACTAGGCCAATTTTGAACGTTCAGGTTTGTAATATTTGGTTTACAATTTACTGGCACAAAGGCAACTTTTCGGAATCTTTGGGTCACACAACTTTCAAATTCAGCAAACAACCAAGAGGAACATTTTCTAGACAAGAACACACGTTTTACATTAATTATACCACCGCTAAAATTCCATGCATAATTCACACACAGCCAATTCCTCTGTTAACAAAGAAACAATGCTGCTATTGGTCCCCAGTTATCCAAATTGGGCATCCAAACAGAATACCAAAAAGCTCTTTGGCCAGCCATTTGGAAAAGCGGGACTCCCATCTGCAAACCCCCTCCCACCCTACTGGTATGTTGGCAAAATCAAACATAGCTACTGTAACATGAGCACTCACTGCCTTCCTGATTTCATTCGAGTCCACGCCACCATACAGTTACATTTGTCAGGTAGTAAATCCACAGAAGAAATTCTCTCAGACACTTACCCTTGACTTTCCTTCAGCGTCCATTAAGAGCTCCACGTATGTTACCTCACCAACTACAAATCAGTTTCCAGACGACACATAAACCAAGGGAGAAAAGCCAAGAAAACAATGGGAATTTAGAACAATCATCAGCAACCTTGTATGGAGCCTCTGCCTTATAAGAAAGCCCAGAAACACTCCATGTTCTCTAAACCACCACACTAGGCATTACAGGTGTGCAGTAAAAGGTGAAAACTCATTAACAATATGTCCTTGATTTTCCTCCCACCACAGACAAGCTCCTTCCACAGATTTCCGTTATCAGTGTCCCTGTCTGGAATACTCATGACTAGAGGCAATCCAAATCTATAGGAAAAGTAGTCTGCAGGACTCACTTTTTTGGGGAAGGGAGGAAAACGGTTTGGCACATACACTCTTACTGGTGAAAGCAAGTGAAAAGCCCACAGGCTGCAATGTCACTAAACTGAGCTTACACACTATGAACGAAAGATGTGCCTACATAAAACTCAAAGGCACACACAAGGTCCCAGGGCTGGCTTCGTGGGTGCGCAACCTGTGTAATCACCAAGCCCCGCCCTCGGTTTAATGTTCTTAGCACCATCTTGAAATTCTTAGTTAACAATGGGCTCCTCAAATTCTGTAAGTGGTCCTGCACACTGCACCAGGCTCCGTGGCTTAGCAGCAGAATTATGGAATACACAATCATGAAACCAGAGCAGCATCTGGATTCTCATCAGTGAATTAAGCTAGGTTTTATACTGCTGCTTTCTAAACTTCCCATAAAAGGAAACAAACTCAAATTTAGGGTTCAGTTGGCAACTGACAGTTAAATAGACTCACATCATCCTAAACTATATAAAGGGAAAAATACCGAAGCATTTCAAAAGTTTCCACAGATTTTCCTCAAGGTTTGGATTGCCAATTCACGACCACCATGACCAGATATTAGAATCCATGAAGACAACCACCAAAATGGCTGCTGAACTTGAAGATGGCACACAGAAAATGTACTAAGCATTAACCTGGAGAAAACTCTCTAAGCAGGCTCTCCAGCATTAAAGAAAAGAAAAAGGGGGAAGGGGACTTTTCTTTTCACTCAGGAATGACTTTTTGAAGAGTGACTATTAGGATGTTAAAGACTTCAACTCACTTTGCCTTAGCAGTACCCGGATAAAATTAACACACTGATGGCTTCAATAGGTCCTGTCTATTCCAACTCCTTCGTCCAACAGACGTTGTAACTATTAGGATTCTCAAATTAATACAGCAAGGAAAGATTTAAATGGAAAACAAGATTAAATTATTTCACAAATAAAATTAACTTTTGAAGGGCATGTTTATCAATGAATGGATTTGCAGTGGTTGAAGACAAGAAGGTCAAGGGTTCAAAGTTTAAGTCTATATAGCCTCACTTTTCCTTGTCCTTTCCTGAAATGTCGTGGAACTGGCACTTAGTACAAAATGGGAAGACTGAAATGAAGACTGGGCAGTGTGTGTGGGGGGGTGAGTATAGTTAACTCTTGCAGTAGGTACTCCTGTAGGGCAAATCTGAAAAATGATCACAGGCAAGAGACAGCCCTACAAACTGGTTTTATGGTACCCTTACAAAAGTAAAACAGCTCCAAAAGTACTGTGGTCATTTCTGAGGCCATGTTAAAAGCCATTTATTTCAACAGCAGCAGCCATTTAAAGACTAACAGCTCATCTCCACTTTGGTGATAATGCCTAGTGTCAAAACAGTGAAGAGAGACCCAAGTTTATTTCCTACTAGCTGTGACTACTTGCCCTATAACCTTAAAAAAAACCCACAGTATGTAACCCAAGACAGCTGTAACTGTTCAGACTTCAAATACTGTTGCATTTGAAGTTTCCAGCCTGTGTCCATAAAGACACTTTAATCAAGAAGATGTTACTGCAACCTAAAAAACAAGTCAAACCAAACTTTTTCCCATGATCATAACCATTGTAACAAAATACGAGATTAAGAAATCACAACACTTTCCACTTGACATTCTAGTGATGATGACACACACCCACTTCAACCCTGTGCACTGGAACTTTTTCCCTCCAAATGGTCCAGCTGTCATGCGTGGCTCCCACCTAAGTAATTCTGTCCTAGAGCAAAACCAGTAGTGACCATGCTTCTCAAAGGTCCTAACACTCCATCTCAGTACCCCGAAAGACTGCATCACGTTAGTCTCTTGGGATCTGCAATGTGTCCAATCCATGTGGCCCTCCTTCCAGGAAGATAATTATGAAGTCTTTAAAAAAATCACTTCACTGTTAGCTCTACTACGCTGCAGCTAAGACTTATTTTGTGTAGTCACTACAACTATCAACAAGAATTTAAAAGCAAAAGTTGCCAACAAAAAATAGTGTGGTCATGTTCCATGAAATGAGGTTTAAAAAGAGGAAACCATCCAGAGAAGACCCCAGGCAGAAGTGGCAGCTTCACACGAGTGCAAGCAGAGCCGTTAATGAGGAATACTACCCCTGCTCCTCGCTCCTGGGCGGGGATGGAATCCATGGAATCCTGAGGGCAGGCTGCTAATACAAACACTACCGCAGCTTTAAATATCTAAAACCTAATGGCAAATGTCACCTTCTACCTTCATGTTAAAATGTCCCCAAGAAATCTTTTTAACTGACATTTAATGGGACTACAAAAATATGGCTTCAAGAACAAAACACATTCTGAGGATCAATAGGTGAGCACCTCCAAAAGACCTAGATGGCCTGGTCCTATGTTGACTTAACACTCCTGCAGAAACCTTTATCACAGGGAGTGTGTTCGCCTTCCCATTTACTGCTCAAGTCAGAGGAGGACAAAAATTAAAATAAAATAAAATCAAAGGAACAGAGGCCAAAGCTTCACTGAAGAGAATTCATATGTGGTAAGACTGTAATTTTTTTTTTTTGGGGGGGGGGGACGGGGGAATGCCAGAGATTGAATCCAGGACCTTGCACACATGCACTTACCCCTACCACTGAGCTATATCTCCAGCCCCAAAGACTTTAATTTTTTTTATCTTTTTTCTGTACTGGGGACTTGAACCCAGGGCCTCAGGCATGCTTTTTCCAAGCACTCAACCACTGAGCTATACTATACCCCCAGCCCATTGAGACTGCCCGGCTAAGTTACACAGGCTGCCTCTGGCCTTGAATTTGCAATCCTCTTGCCTCCTGCCTCCACTTCCCCGATCACCAAGATCAAAAGCATGTGCCCCTGCACCCGGCTTAAATTTTTTATTTTTTTAAAATGAGGGTGAGGAGTGGAGTTGAAGGCAGGGAATGCTTAATTCTCAGTCACTCTGAGGAAGGTTTGCACAGAATAAACACACATTTTTGAAAGCTCTTTAACATAAAAAGACATTCTGAAACATGGCAAACTAATTATTCTACACAATGACTACTTCTGACTTATGGACAAGTTAGAAAATGACTGAATGTCCGACCAAGCCAGACAGAGTGGTGCACACCTGTAATCCCAGCAAACTCGGGGAGGCAGGAGGACTGCAAGTTCAAGCCCAGAGGCCGCCCACTGGCAGAGCACTTGCAAAGTATGTCAAGGCCCTGGGTTCAACCCCAAGTACCACCACCACCCAAAAAAAAAAAAAAAAAAAAAAAAAACCCACAATAAAAAACCCCACCTACAGACACTACACTTGTTCCTAACTGATAGCCATAGCAGAAAAGCACGAGCTCTCCAACTAGACCAAAATTCAGAGTGAGCCACACAGGCTCATTGCTGAGGTTCAACGTCCCAGTATTTATGCATATGAATTCTTTCCCATACATGCTTTTCAAAACACAGGCTGAATTTCCAACAAAGGAAAAACATGAAGGAGAGTCCACCTGGTAGGGACTTCATTTAAATGGCAAAGTTCTGCCTCACAGACCCACACTGCATATTATCTCCAAGAGCCACAGAGGCTTCTAATGGACTATATTCGCCCTCTGGGCCTCAGTTTTCTGTCAGCCCCAATCTGAAATTTCCTTAAAGTGATGCATTAAATAGTAACAGATGATTAAGTGCTTAAAGAAATCTTCGTGTACACAAGTTAAAACTGACTGCAGCTAAACTTAGGCTTGATCTGAGAGTAAACTACATCACTGACCTTCCTTTCTTCCTCAAACTGGGCTCCACGTTTACTCACTGATGCAGCTCAGTCCTGCCTGGGTGGCAGCTGCCCCACCTCCATGTTGCAGGCTCCCTGGTGAGGCCAGAAAAGCAAGCCACCCAGCGCCCATCTTTCTTCATCCTCAAAGCTTTGCATGGTGTCTAATGTAGCACAACACTATTTTAAGTTTAAAATGCCCAACAATCACCTTTTGTTCATAGAAATCTTTTACTTATTTATGCTGTGTGTGCCCAGTCCTTGCAGTCAAAAACACTTTAAGACGTGTGTCCCATTCTCTGTCATGACGTAACTGAGTAGCTGTGGACTATTAGTCACTCTACCTCCACTAAAAAATAAGCATGGTCAAGCCAGTCGTGGTAGCACACACCAGTAATCCCAGCACTCAAGAGTCTGAGGCAAGAGGATCCAGAGTTCAAGGTCACTGTGAGTTACACAGGCAGTTCAAGGGCTACCTGGGCTACGCAGGTAAACCGTCTCAAAATCAAACAACAAAAAAACCCTGCAGATAAATAAATCATAAAGCATGTTGTTGTTAGGTCCCTGCAAGTCGGTGTCTGACTCACAGTGACCCTATGTACAGATGAACTATTACCCAACACTACGCCATGCCTGGCAATATTGCCATTGCTTCTCTGCTGTTTATAGGGTTTTCAATGGCTGATTGTTTTTTGGAAGTGGGCTGCCAGGTTCTTCTCCCAAGCCTAAAGCACCCAGTGTTCCCAGGCGGTCTCCTATCCAAGTACTAACCAGGCCCAACCCTGCTTAGCTCTGAGACCCGCTGAGATTCAATGCCAGTGGGCTATGGCTGTAGACAACAAAAAGCATGGCCAACAAGCCTTCCCTTTGATCTATCAGGACATCTAGAGTAGGAGAGGGAGGCAGGGACCAGGTGCTCAGGGAAAAAGCAAATTGTAAAAACAGTACCTAACTTAGGTCTCTGACTGGTAGGACAGAAGGGCTTCAATAAAACAGTAGCCTGGCTTAGAGCGAAACAAAGATCTCAATACACTGCCTCTTTAAAACAGGCAATGCTGATCTCATGACAGTGCCACCAAACAAGCTTTGTGATTCTATCCGGGGGAGAACTGCAACTGACCAGCTCACAGATTAACAGAATGTTCTAGAATGCCACTAAATGCTAAAATTAAACACAGAAAATATGCATCTGGTGTCAAAAAAGGGGAAAACCAAGAATCAGGGAGGGGAGTGTGAGACAATCTCCTGCAGGATTATCCTCAGAAAAGCTCCGCTCTCTGACAAAGCCAATGCTTTAGCTCTGAGAGGCTGCAATTAGATTCTGTTGCAATGACAGAAAATTTAAGTTGAGGACAACTAATTCTAGCTAATTCCCGACTAGTTTCCTAAAACAGGACTAAGGTTTCATCAAGGACAGTCTCTTAAAGTGCAGACTGGAAAAGAATAGTTTGATTATGCCCACCGGAGTTTCTGGGGTCTGTCCATTGGGGATTACTGTGAGACTAACATTTTTAGGGTATTTATGCCTCTGCCATGTTTCCCTGTGATAAGTCTCCAAAAAGCTTAAGACTTATTCCCAACAAGTATTTATCATTTAAAATAACAACTTAGCCATATTTTTGGTACCTAAGACATGAGTAAAAACATCTTTTTAAATCCTCACAATGAAAAAAAGTCATAAAAGAACATGTCTTCGGAACTGTACATATGTAAACATAGTACATTTCTTTAGACTTCATATATTGAATATAGCATTACTATAAAAGATTACCTTTCTCTACTGAATCACTTTACCCACAATACAATACTGCGAATAATTTAAACAACAAAATAATTTATTTAACCAATACAGGGGAGCTCTAAACAAGAACATTTTAAAGTTCATTAAAAATAATGGATTTACTGCACACCTGTAATTCTAAATTACACCACCAAAAATACACTGAAAGGGCTAAGCCCAGGCATTCATAGCAATATGCCAGGGGAATATGAGAACCAGTTTGGAAGTATCCAAATCAACCGCCAGGCTGGCTCCACACTTAATACAGTGCAAAATAGTGAATTGAGGTGAACTGCTTCTACATCCAGAAACGTCATGGCTGCTGCTGCTACCAGCCTTAAGGCTTCCAAAACTAAATTACTGAATGGTAAAGCAGTAAAAATGTCACCTACTTTATCCATCATGTCCCAAAACTGGTTCACACACTCCTAAAAATGAAAAAATAATTTGGCCCGCAATCTCGTACAAAATTCTAACAATTGCATTTTCAAAGCCACATTCCTGGTTCTTGGAACTACTACCGTACCTTATTATCAATGGAAATGGCAATTCAGCGGTTCAACCAAATCACAAGAACACAAATTTGGGGGGTATTCCAAAAACTAATTCGAGTGAGACCTAACTGTACTGTACAGAAATTCGAAGCTTGGATTAAAGCAGCAGTCCCAAAAACCAAGAACACTGCATCTGGGATGCCACGTGACACGCCCTTCAGACAAAAGAAACCTCCCTCCTGCCCTAGGAGCGTTGGCAGGGATGATTTGGCTGATGGAGGCAGGAAGACACATCTCACACCTGAACCCTTCTCCACCTGCGTTACCTGGAGACATACCACATGGGAGTGGGACACGTGCCTCCTTGGAGGTTCACTGCGCCCAGTGCTTCTCGCACGTCATGGTCAAAGTAAGTGACAGGACAAGGATGGCAGTGGCCATTCGGAGTTTCGAAACCCAATTCGGGGAGCACCAGTACACATGCCCAAATGGCCTATCCAAGTGGATCTTTGTCTGTCACTGAAATGTCAATCATTTGACAAACCAAGCTCACATCTTTCTTCATTATGACTGCTCCAGAAAACCGATACCCTTCGTCCTTCAAGAAGACTCCATCAAGGGCGATTGATTCTAGGTTCCCTTGGGGGAGAGGGGAGCTCAAGGCACCATACAAATTGCTCTCTCTCCAAAGTTTCATCTAAGCCAGGGCTGAGCAATGTCTTTAGTCTTGAATGCCACCAGCAGGGCCATGAATCGGCACAGACAGACAGACCACGGCAGAACAGGAGTGAAGAAGGAGAAGACACATGTGTGTGCACAGAGGTGTGGCAGGAGGGGCAGGCCGCCTCCTCAGACCTTCTGGTGGCAGCAGAGCTTGGTTACTCCCCCAGTCCTGGGCCAGGATCTGGACACCTGGGCTGGACAATGTGCACCCTGAAGGTGCCACATCCCAAAGCAGCCTGTGAGCTCTCCGGCTGCCAGTCTCCTCCACTGTCTGCCCACAGGAGGAAAGCCTCACAGGGGAAACAGAAGCTAGGATTTTAAGTTTGGAATCCGAGCAGCACACACTCCAGCTATCAAATTCTGATTCCAGGAGGACATCTGTAAAATATAAAGAAGCTATCTTCCTCCTAGACTTTCCTATAAGCTTAGAAATTAAAAAGGAAAAAAATAAACAACCAGCCTCTCCCAGATGTGAATAATCTGATAAATTTCCTTAACACAAAAAGGCTCCCCTCAAGCCTAACTGAAACCGTATTAACCATAATAAGCCAGGAAAATCATTTACAGGCCAAGGGACCATATCAACCACCCAATTTTGACACACGGGCATGACCACAGAAAAGTGGGGTGGGATTAACTCTAAGCCTGGACAGAACACATGCTCTTCCCAGAGCAGCTTCTACTGACAAAAATAACCAAAGAATTAGCCACGGAGAAGATGTGACACACCAACCTTCTTACCCTACTCCACCATCAGTACCATTACCTTTTTCTTTAACCAGGTCTTTAAGTGACTGCCATTTCACATCAAAAGGTATGTTTGTAATGAAGGCTCTGTATCTCTTAGTTGGATTAGCATATGGCTCAAAGCGATTGCCTCCTCTTTTTATGTTTTTCTCCTTCCTCTTCTCATTCTGAGTAGGTCGTTCTCCTTCCCTGAAATCAAGAGGAAAAAACAAAAGGTTGATATGTCAGCACTATGTGAAAGCCAAGTATTTAACTTGCAAAGTTATTCCACACCAAGTTCCACATAACAAAAGACCGATTCTGTGTCTGATTTGGGACATTCAAATTAAAGGGCTCCATAGGACAGAAAGTTGCAGTAGTGCATTCCTTACAACCCACCTATCAACAAACCATGCCCAAGAGAAGTGCCCTCTCCGAGGCTTATAGACATTCCTGTGGGCTGTGACACAGGGAACTGAGACCAACTCCCTCCTCAAAAGACATTAATTCCAAGACAGAAATAGGGAGAGGAAAAAGGTTTAACTGGGCAAGGTGCACACACTTGCAATCCCAGCAGTGGGGAGGGTGAGGCAGAAGGATCACCAGTTTGAGCCCAGCCTGGGCTACTTGGTGAGACCTTCTCCCTAAAAACAAAACAAAAGACAGCAGTAAAAACATTATTCTGGCACAGTAATAGTTCCAGCGTGTTTTCACAGACAACTCAACTGTTAAGTCACAAACTGCACAAATAATTACAGCCATAGCAGGTAAGGAAGGATCTAGGCTATATTCTCCTGATCCACATATGGCTAAGAATAAACCACCCAATCTAACTACAGAGGCTGGGTATTTGGCTTGGGGTTAATCCACACCACATGACTCACCACTGAGAACGCAGCTCACTGTATTTAATGCCCAAAGCATAGGAACAGCATCACTACAAACAAATCCTGCTCTGGCTATTCATTCCCTCTCTCCATGACGTTTCCTCCTAAGTAACCGGGGTTAGAACAACCCCTTGTCACTTCAAGCTTTACAAAAAATTGACCTTTCTGAATATCTAATGACCACCAACTGTATTCTTTGCAGAACTGCAGAGAACCCTCAAAGAAATTTCACGTAAGACATATTCAAATGTAGATGATGTGACAGTGGTGTCCTGCAAAGTTCAATTTTAATATATACAATCCTATTTTCTCACTTGTCTTCAAGATGAGACAAATATTCCTGTAAAACTCTAAAACATATATTTAACACTTAACTCTAAAAGTCTTTTTTAAAGGTCAACAGCACATTTTTATTTTTATTTTTGAGGTATTTGGGGGTTGAATCCAGGGACTTGCACTTTGCAAGGACTCTACCACTGAGCTGTCCCCCAGCTGACTTTTTATTTTTAGTTTTTATCTTGAGACAGGCTCTAGCTAGCTAAGTTACACAGGCTGCCTCTGGCCTCAAACTTGAGATCCTCCTGTTTCTATCTCCCCTCCCAAGTTGCTGGGATTACAGGTATGTGCCATTTACGCTTTGCAGACAGTACATTTTTATAGGCAGATTGCTTTATCCTAAATACTACAAAGCTGGAATCTTACAGATATTAAAAGTAAAGTTTACACTGGGCGTGGTGGCACAGGCCTGTAACCCCAGTGGCTCGGGAGGCAGAGGCAGGAAGATCGCAAGTTCGAAACCAGAGGCAGTCTGAGTAACTTAGCAAGACCCTACCTCAAAAAGTAAAAAACAAAACAAGAACAACAACAAAAAAAGTGGGCCGAGGGTGCAGCTCAGTGGTCCAGCACCTACAAAGCATGCAAGTGCGAGGCCCTAAGTTCAAACCCCAGTACCGCAAAAAATAAATAAAAATAAAGTTTACGAAAAATCTATAACAGGAAAATTCTTAAAGATAAATGTTAAAGCGAAGATCCAAGATTATCCAGCCACATGTCCTCTCACGTAACCTCTAATTATTGGCTATTTTTGTGAAAAATAAAAGCACTATTTAAAGAACTCTGAGTTTAAAAGCTTCTTATTAAAGTTTCAACCAAGTGCTATACCTAGGTACCAAATACAAAAATTAACTCAAAAGGGATCATAAATATAAAAAAGGAAAGTTGATAATATGATCTGCAAAATTAAAACCCTCTGCTCTTTGAAGGACAGTTAAGAGTAGGAAAAGACAAGATGGGAGCAGCGGCACACAACTGTAATTCTAGCTTCTTGGGAGGCAGACAGGAGGATCACAAGTTCAAGCCCAGCCTAGGTGACTTAACTTAACAAGACACTGTCCCAAAATGCAATAATAAGGGCTGAAGATACTGCTCAATGGTAGAGCACTTGCCTGGCATGCACAGGCCCTGAGTTCAATCCATAGTACTGGGGAATGGGGGTATATCAAAAGATATTGCAAGACTGCAAGAAGGTATTTGCAAAGCATGTATCTGGAAAAAGGACTTATATAAGGGAATTCTCAAAACTCACTAATAAGAACTCAATGTTTTAAAATGGGCAAAAGAAAGGGGGGGGGAATCAGCAAAAGGTTTATAAACACTTCTCCAAAAATATACGGATAGCATGTTAGGACCTCCATGTGTCTGTCAGCTTGTCGCGTTGTGGGGGCTTGTATGTTGCTGTGATGCTGAAAGCTATGCCACCACCAGTTCAGATACCAGCAGGGCCACCCATGGCAGATGATTTCAGCTGAGCTTCCAGACTAAGACTAGGGAGAAGGACATGGCAGCCCACTCCTGAAGCAGCCATTGAAAACCCTAGGAATAACAGAGAAGCAGTCATACACAGTACTGAAAAATGACACAGGTGGGTAGGCATTCAAGAAACACTGGGGAAGAGCTGCCTCCTCAAAGTCAAGTCAATCTTAATGACAGAAATGGAATAAAGCCTCTGGGACCTTTTTGCTGATGTGGCACAACTCAAAATGAAAAGAAACATAGTGGTCCCAACCATGGGCCCAAATATAAAAAGATTGTGTGCATGACAATTTGGGGTAGTATTTTGTTCTGCTGTACGCAGGGCTGGTATGAGTCAGATCCAACTGAACAGCACCTAACAAGAAGCCCTAAATACACACACACAGACCCAATACCACAAGTCATTGGGGAACTGTAAAACAAAACCAACATACTACTACACACCTGTTAGAACAGCTAAAATTAAAAGGAATGACCATAAAGCTGGGTGCCTTGGTGCATGCCTGTAAACCCTGCACTCAGAGGCTGAGGCAGGAGGATGGAGGAGTGTTCAAGGCCTGCATGGGCTAAACAGCAAGAATCACCAAAAAAAAAAAAAAAAAAAAGTAATCTCACATGTATATTTGACCCAATTATCCACAACTAGCTACTTACCCAGGAGAAAATAAAGTCTATATCCATGTCAAACCTTGTACTCAAATATTCACAGCAGCATTATTTGGAATATCCCCAAACTAGGAACTCAAATGTCTAATAGCCAAATTAATAAACAATTATAGTATCTCCATACACCAATACCAATAAGAAGTAATGAACTATGTGCAGTCATGTATCTCAAAAATAATTATACTTTAAAAAGTGAGACTAAAAAGAATACCTATTATATGATTCCATATACTCTGCCACAGAGTTGAGTCTGGCTCAAAGCAACCCTGTGTACAACAGAACAAAACACAGCCCGGCACTACATCAGTGCTCCACTGCTATTTGCAGGGCTTTCAATAGCAGACTGTTTTGGGAGTGGGTTGCCAGGTCCTTCTCCCAAGGCTGCAGCACCTGATGTTTCCAGGCTGTCGCATAGCCAAGGATTTAATGACGCTGATCCTGCTTAGCTTCCAAGATCGTGTGGGACCAGCTGCCAGGGTGCTCAGGCTGCAGGCAGCGCTGACGTTAGGAAGCAGATGTTCCTGTCGTTGTGGAGGGTTTTCCAGTGCACTGCAGTGTATTTAGCAGCATCCATAACCTCTACTCCAGAGATACTAGTCACAATGCCATACCCTAATCATGAAGGTGAAGATCAAAGCTGTCTCTAAGACACTACCAAACCTTCAAGGAGAGAAAGGCGACCCATTGGGAACTACTGATGTAGGATAGCTGATCAAGAGTTGCCTGGAGGTAGGGGAGCAGGAACAGGGAAAATTTGTTAGGATTAAAAAAGGTCAAGAGGAATACTTAGGGGGGTTATGGATACGACTCTTGCTTTCAAACAGGGTTCCAAATGCTCACATTAATCAAACTGCACATTTTAAATATGTATAGTTTACTTTATCTAGTAAAGTAAGCCTTATACCTTATTCTTTTAATTTTAATCTTGAGACAGGGCGTCACTATGTAACCCAGCTGGCTACACAGTGACTCTCCTGCCTCTACCTGTGCAGTGCTGGTATCACAGGCTCGCACCATCCCTCCCAACTAAGATTCATGCTTTTTACTCCTATCTGTCAAACTTCAAATCCACACCTGACTTATTAACTTCAACCTAAAGTAACAAATTAGTGATATCCCAAGGAAACTTAAGTCATAACACGCACATCTATTCAGGCCAACTAAACAGTTTATGTATAACCAATATTCTCTTTGTTAACTGGCTCTCCATTCCAAACTGCCAATGAATACTAGATACAGGTACTCAATTACCTACTCAAGGTTCTAAACAGACTCAACAAAAAAAACCTTTTCTGACAGTCTATCAAACTTGCATTTCATAATACACTGATAAAACCTACAATACTTTATATACCTTCCAAGCAATTAAAATAAGATTGTTTAATATGGCTTTGGGATTGTTTCACCGAGTTCCTTGGAAACTCAATTTTCAAGCTACTGCTGTCATACTAAAATTATACTGTACCTAAAAGTCACAACAGAGACGGGGCACGGTGGCGCACGCCTGTCATCCCAGCGGCTCGGGAGGCGAAGGCAGGAGTATCACAAGTTTGAGACCAGAGGCAGTCTACGTAACTTAGCGACTCTATCTCAAAAAGTAAGAAAATGGGCTGGGGGTGCAGCTTAGTGGTCCAGCACTTGCAAAGCATGCAAGCACAAGGCCCTGAGTTCAAACCCCAGTACAGGGGGAAAAAAAAAAATCACAACAAATAAAAAGACTGAGCACCTACTCCACAAGTACTACTACAGTCACTGCATTAGCGCTTTTATACCATCTCGTGTGCCTCCATGCCATTCCTATATATCCATTCGTACACTCTCAAGGGAAGGGTGCAGTACGAAAGACAATCTCAATACTCTGACATTCTAATCCCATCTGAGAGCTGAGAACCCTCCTTCCCACTTAAGAATCACTATGTAAAGAGACTCTTCACAGTAACCCTTGAAATTCTGAGGCCCTCTAATGAATTTTAGTGTGAAGAAAGCTATTCGTGCTCCAGGCCTACTACTTAACACGACACAGCTCTTTACCTGATTCTTTTTTTTTTTTTTTTGGTACTGGGGATTGAACCCAGGGCCTGGCACTTGCATGCTCTGCAAGTGCTGGACCACTGAGCTGCACCCCCAGCCCATTATTTTTACTTTTTGAGACAGGGTCTCACTAAGTTACGCAGACGCCTCTGGTCTCGAACTTACGATCCTCCTGTCTCCGTCTCCTGAGCCGCGTGCCAACCTATCTGATTCTTTATTAGCCCAACTAGCATAACCAACAAAGACTAGCATAACAAAGAACAGCATATCTAAAAGCAAGCTGGTGACTGTTAGGTGCAAAAGACCTAAGCAGCAGTTCTGCAGGTGACTAAGAGCTAGGGTAACAAGTCTAGGTGCAACTCCAAGGTCACTGGGTCTTTGGCCTCAATTCTTTCACACATAAACAAAGGTTACCATGTTTACAATTTAAGGGAGAGACTCAGATGGCACACACCTGTGACACCAGCACTTGGGAGGGAGAGGTGGAGGCGGAGTCAGGAGGACCTCTCCAAGTTCCAGGCCAGTCTAGTCTGGTCTACATAGAGTTCCAGGCCAGCTGGGGCTACACAGCAACAACCTGACTCAAAAAACCAATAAATAAATAATAAAGGGCAGACTTGGTCCACAGCAGCTCGTGGCAATGATAAATTTTTCTAACAATTTTCTTGGGAGGAGGAGTAAGGAAGATCTACTCACTCATTTTCTAACATTATGTCCAATTACCAGGCTTTTGAACATGCCAACCAGGGCCCATGGCCGGGAAGCCCACTGCAGACTTTACCAAAAGGACAATCCAGCCTGTAACTCGATGACTGCTAATCGTGGCAATGTGAGGTGGTAATGTGAGAGCCCATGTGAGAGCCTTCAAGCAAAAGCAAGCTAATCTTCACAGGCTGGTATCTTCTTTCCCGGGCCATGAATAAAATCAAAGGGCAAAGTGAAAACAAAGCTCTGGCAACTTGCATTCAAGTAATCCAGAGTCCTTTATGCTATCTTTAGCTCAGAATCTAGTGAGCCTCAAAAATCCCTTTCACCAAGTACACAGCCACTTTTTAAAGTGCAGCAAACACACAAATCATTGCAAAGCACAGAGAATCTGGGTTAAACAATTCAAATGACTGCTGAATGGTCTCCATGGTGGTACGGTATTATGAAATCACAAGGGCCCTGGAATTAGGCTGGCCTCCCCTAGAGTCTTTGGACTGTTAATCTGTTTTCTTAATTGTTTAAAAAAAAATTTTTTTTTAGGTTTTCTTAGCAGCATGCACTATATCTATACTCCCAGTACTTGGAAGACTGAAACAGGAAGACCTTGAGGTCAAGGCCAGCCTGAGCTATACAGTGGAACTCTATTTCAAAAACAAACAAAATAAAAAACCCAGCTCATTGGTACAGTGCTTACCTAGCATGTGCAAGGTTCTGGGTCGGTTCCCCAGCACCACAAAAGCAAGCAAGCAAACAAAAAAATCTTTCTCAATCATAAAATGGAGTTAACTGTTAAGTGCCTTCTCTGAAATCGGTGCTAAATGTACATGTTAATCTTTAACGCAACCAATCTAGCTGGGTGCCAGGGTGCACACCTGTAATTTCAACACTCAGAAAGCTGAGGCAGGAGGATCAATGCAAGTGTGAGGCCAGCCTGGTCTATATAACAAGTTTCAGGCCAGTATGGGTTACACAAGGCTGGGATTTAGCTCAGTTGGTAGACAGCTGAGCTGCAGTCTCTGAGGTCCCAAGTTCAATTCCCAGCACCCCCAAAATGGGAGAAAGACCTTGCAATCCACTCCCCAAGGCAATCCCTAAACAGTCAGCCACTGAAAACCCTATGAGGGTTGCTATGAGTTGGATACCGACTCGACAGCACCTAACAACATGGGTTACATAGGGAGACCCGGCCTCAAAAATACACAAATAAATAAATAGAAGGAAATAAAATAAAAATTAAAAATTAATCCAATCACAGAGTAGGTAGTTACTGACTTTAAGATACTGTGTTGTTAGGTGCTGTCGAGTGGGTATCCGACTCATAGCGACCCTCATAGGGTTTTCAATGGCTGACTGTTTCGGGATTGCCTTGGGAGTGGATTGCCAGGCCCTTCTCCCATTTTTGCGGTGTTGGGAATTGAACTCAGGACCTCAGAGACTGCAGCGCAGCGCTCTACCCACTGAGCTAAATCCCAGCCCTTAAGATACTGTATATAACCTTTATTTAAAAAGGAAAAAAAAAAAAAATCAGGCTCCAACTTAAAAGTGATTTTTTTCCCTGACTAAATATACCCTAATTCTGAGGTTTAGCTCAACTGGTAGAGTGCTTGGTCTGCATGCTCTGAGGACTTGGGTTCCATCCCCAGTACCACAAAAATGAGAGAAGGATGTGACACCCCACTCCAAAACAATCAACCATCGAAAATCCTATGAGTAGCAGAGAAAGCACTGACAGTGCAGGAAATGGCAGTGTTGGGTACTGCTTCCTTCTGTTGTACACAGGGTCACTATGAGTCGGACTTGACTCGCCAGCAACAATTCTAAATCTTGATTTTAAAAGGAACATACTTCTCAAAATAGTTCTTCAAAATATAGCAACCACTTTTCCCATACCCAGGAGAGTAACTGCAAAACAAGACATCCAACCTGGGGTCCTCTGTAAGACTTGCTGTCTCACTGCCTTTTCTGTGTAAAGCAAGTCCACCTCCCAGGGGAGACAGGTCAGAAGAACCAAGTTTCTCTTTTCCTCTTATCTTTCAAAGGCTTTCAAGATAAAAATCCAAATTCCTTGGCTAGAAACTCACTGCCCACGAGCTGTGCCCAGTCTTCTAACCTCACACTACAGCAAAGTCAGTTCTTTAAAAATAAAGCAAAGGGCCCAGCAAGGTGATGTACGACTATATAATCCCAGGGACCCAGGAGGCTGAGGCACGAGGATTTTGAGTTTAAGACCATGGTAGCCTGTGTAACTTAGCAACACTTTGTCTCAAAGTAAAAAATAAAAAATGGGCTGGAGATACAGCTCCGTGGTAGAGCACATGCAAAGTATGTACAAGGCCCTGGGTTCAACCCCTAAGTACCACTAAATAAGGAAGAGAAAGACAAAGAGAGATACACAGAGAAACAGGGACAGGGACAGAGACAGAGACAGAGGGAAAGGAAGAGAGAGGAAGAGGAGCATGCAAGCGCAGGGCTGGGGATGCAGCTCAGTGGTAGAGCACCTGCCGAGCATGGACCAGGGCCTGGGTTCCGTCTCCAACACCAAACATATAAGGTCTATTGAAAATAAAGTATATACTCAAATCCTTGGTCTCTACTTACTACCCTCTGCCTAGCCTCACCCATCTTCTTACCACTCCAGGCATCCTGCCCCCAGAAGGGAGGTGAGAGGTGCTCCTCCATGCTGGTACCTTCTTACCCTTCAACTTCTAACACAGCAGGATTACCTTTTTTTTTTTTTTTTTTTGCTGTACTGGGGGTTGAACCCAGGGCCTCGCGCCTACATGCTCTGCAAAGGCTAGAACACTGAGTTGCATCCCCAGCCCCCCCCCCCCTTTTTTTTTCACTTTTTGAGACAGGGTCTCACTAAATTACACAGACTGCCTCTGGTCTCGAACTTGCAATCCTCTCGCCTCCGCCTCCAGATTACGCCACTGCACCCATCACAGCAGGATTACTTTATGTAGCAGGATTACTTTATGTTAATCAGTCTCCTTCCTCTGGGTTTGTGCTTCTGAAGAGTTTTGCTTCAAGAACTTTATAATACAAAAAGTAAGGAAAGTTTTCCAAAGGCGCCCATTTCCTTAAGCATCCTCTATTAAGCCAAGCCCAGACTCAGGTTCTTTCCAACAAAGGCTATTTCATCTCTAAAACTCCGTTCTTGTATTGTTTATCAAATGACCCAGTCACAAGATGGCTATATGAAAATACTGTGGAAAACTTGAAAAATGCACTCCACTACTATGATCTGCCCTCTGCCTCACTTCACCCATCTTCTTACCGCTCCAGGCATCCTGTCCCCAAAAGGGAGGTGGGGGGTGCTCCTCCATGCTCCTACCTGTCACCTATAAGATTCTAGCAGCACACCACCCTGTGTATGGGAAATGGTGAAGCCCTCCAAATGGGGCCCCCAGAAATCCCACAAGGCTCCCCTAAAACGGATACTGAAAAAAGCAGAAATGAGGCTGGGGATGTGGCTCACTGGTACAGAGCTGGCCTAGCACGTGCAAAGACCTGTGTCTGATCCCCAGCACAAGTACAAACACACTGGTGAACACAAACTCACTCAGGGGTTTCTACAATAAAGGGATGGGAACAGAGGTCACTTTTCTCTTGATTTTCTTCTTTTCTTTCCTTTTCCTCGGTTGGAGATCCAACCCAGGGCCTTAAGCATGCTAGAAAAGACTCTATACTCCCAGCCCTTTCTCTTTATTTCTAAGGACTGGATAACTCTAGGGCTGGGGTTTAGCTCAGTGGGTAGAGCGCTGTTCCGCACTCTGAGGACCTGTTACGATTCCCCACCGCCACAAACACTGGAGAAGGCCGTGCCAATCCACTCCCAAAACAATCAGCCACGGAAAAGGGTCGCTTTGAGTCGCACTCGAGGCAGGTCACCTAACACTTAACCACAAAAGTTTGTTCGTCCCTACCTAAAGAGACAAAGAATTGGGAGTTTTCTCCAGATGTGCTGTCTAACACGATGGCCAGCACTTACAGAATGCTAAATCCTTACCAAACACTCACTAAGATCCTCTAATATTCACTTCCAGTCCCCAGAAGCTACCATAAAGTCACCAAGTTAAAAATCCGAGAGAAGGCAAACACAGAAGGGGGGAGGGGCACACAAAGACAGACTGTACCAGACATCAGCAGGGGCAGGAGCGAGTGGGATGCGGAGGCGGCGTGGCGTGTAACACCTACATTTTCGGGGTGGGATGACGAACACCTCCTGGACATAACAAGTGGAGAGAGGCGTCCATCCCTGTCGGTGTCCTCCAGGCCCCTCCACTGCCCAGTTAAAAATGGTTGAAACGGCAACAGTGGAAAACAAAGAGGGAACAGCCAGACAGACAGCCAGACACAAACCCTGGGGGTGGGGGATGGAAAGGCAGTTGCGTCCCCCACCCGACTCCCTTCCTCCGCAGCTACTGCTGGTGGAGCCAAAACCTCCCTGCGCGCCTGCCCATCTCTCAAGCGATCGTGACCCTCCGCCAGAGCGCGAGCGGAGACTTTCCAGCTTGTTGTTAGGTGACGTCGAGTCGGTAGCGACCCTACGTACAACAGACGAAACACTATTGTCAGTGCTTCTCTGCTATTCATAGAGTTTTCAATAGCAGATTGATATTTGGGAGTGGGTTGCCGGTTCGTCTCCCAAGCCTGCAGCACCTGGTGTTCCAGGTGGTCTCCCATTCAAGTACTAACCAGGCCCCACCCAGCTTAGCTTCGGAGATCTGATGGGATCGGATGCCACAGGGTTGTGGCTGCAGGCTAAAGCACACTACCGCCCAACTTGGGGCTCGAACCCACGACCCTGGGATTAAGAGTCCCATGCTCTACCGACTGACCTAGCCGGGCAGCTACTTTCCAGCTTGTTGTTGTTAGGTGCCGTCGAGTGGAGTCGGTATCTGACTCATAGCGACCCTCATAGGGTTTTCAATGGCTGTTTCAGGATTGCCAGGCCCTGCTCCCATTTTTGCGGTGCTGGGAATTGAACTCCGGACCTCAGAGACTGCAGCGCAGCGCTCTACCAACTGAGCTAAATCCCAACCCCACTTTCCAGTTTAGGGAAATTAAAAAAAAAAAAACCAAAAAAAAAAACCAGGAAGCACGACAGAGCCGCGAGGGGCGCTGGGGAACCGTGAGGGAGCCTGAAAGCACGGATCGATCGTCCCGATAGCCAGAGCGCCCTCCCCGGAAACACGGAAGCGGCCTCCCCCCAACACCTGCCTCCTGCTTTTTTTGTTGTTTTGTTTGTTTGTTTGTTTGCTTCAAAACATGGGAGGCCGGGGGGGTGGGGGTGGAGCGCGGTAGCCGCAGGTCCGCGCGGCCCGCCGACGCCTCCCGCGCACTTGGAGAGGCGGCGGGGGGCCGGGGGCGGGCGCTTCCCGTCGAACCGGGACGCGGTGGGGGCAGGGGAGCCGGGGCGGCGCGCGGGGTGCGTGGGGGGGGGCCCCGAGCCGACCTGGAGGCTCCGCCGCCGCCGCCGCTGCCCCGGGATGACCGCGCGCGCCCTCCCTTCCCCCCACCGCTCGGGCAGGAAAACTGGGCCAGGACAATAAGCGACGCCGGCGGTGCGGGTGGGAGTGTTGGGGGGTCGAAGCCGCGAGTCCCAAGGTCACCCGCCAGCGAGCGGCCGAGGCGGCGCCGTCCGGCCGAGGGCCTTGCGCCATCGCCCGCCGCGCGCAGGGCCTGACTAAGGCCTCGCCGATCGAGCCGGAGCCGGATACGGCCCGGGGGGAGGGGAGGCCAGGCGAGTCGAGGCCCGACGGCTGGGGGCCGGGGGCGACCCCTGAGGCCCACTTGGGGGACCCCACCACCCCCGGGCTGCCCCGCTCGGAGCTGGCGCCACCGCCGCCCTCGGCGGGGAGAGGCCGCTTCCGACGCCGCGCCGCGGGGAGGCCGCCGCCGCGCCGGGGCCCGCGTCGGGGCCGGCGCCGGGCGGGAGGGGCCGTGGGACACTCACCCCTTAGGGCCCGGAGCCCCGTTGCCGCTCGGCACGCCGGGCGCGCCGCTCTCCTCCTCCATCTTGGGCTCCGTCGCCGCCACTTCGGCCGCCGCTTCTACCCCCGCCGCCATTTTCTCTGCGTCTGGGCTTTGTGTGAGGGAACGGGCTGCGCGGCGCTGCGCCTGCGCGCTCACGTGACCCGGCGCGACCAGTAACGCCTGCGCGAGCCGCGGCCGGCTCTAGCTTCTTTCCCTCCGGGCCCCGGCCACGCCCACTCCCTTCGGTCACGCCCATACCCTAG
>VMDO01010815.1:37944-69821 GCA_007922755.1 Pedetes capensis
GCGCTCAGGCGCAGCCCAGCCTCTGTGGATTCATTCATTCCCCGGACAAACTTGGGTTAGATGGTCGCCGCGTGCTTCTCCAGCCGCCCAAATCCGGTAGAGGAGGAGTCTCCCCCACACGCCTACACGCACACACCCGCACCTCATCACTCCCGGCTTTCTTTTTTTTTTTTTTTTTTGGCGGTTCTTGGGGTTGAACGCATACTCTGCAAGTACTAGACTACTGAGCTGCACCCCCAGCCAATTTTTTTTTTTTTTTTTTTTTTTTTTTTTTGCTTTTTGAGACAGGCTCTCGCAAAATTACGCAGACTGCCTCTGGTCTCAAATTTGTGATCCTCCTGCCTCCGCCTCCCAAGGCGCTGGGATTACAGGCGTGCGCCACCGCACCCAGCACTCCCGGCTTTCTGTAAGCAAGGCTGGGGCAGAATGGCATTCTCAGTTCTCTCTGGGAGTTCCTGGAAGGTTTAGAGACTCTTATAGCCAGGATAACATCAAAGTAAAACTTCCTCCTGGAATCTGTAGAGGGATAAAGAGGGACAGGTAATCTCAATGTAAACGATGCAACTTCATGTTGTTGTTAGGTGCTGTCTCACCTAACAACATGAAGTTGTTAGTGTCTGACTCATAGCGACCCTGCATACAACAGGTGAAACACAATTGTCAGTGCTTCTCTGCTATTCATAGGGTTTTCAATGGTGGACTGATTTTTGGGAGTGGGTTGCAGGGTCCTTCTCCCAAACCTACAGCACCTAGTGTTCCCAGGCAGTCTCCCATCCAAGGACTAACCAAGCCCAACCCTGCTTAGCTTCTGAGATCTGATGGGATCAGATGCCACAGTGGTATGGCTGCAGGTGCAACTTCATGAGTACATGGGAAATATAGGGGACTGTGACCCAAATATGCATGAGTTTTACTACATATTAGTCAAGAGGTTCCATAAACCTTGTAAATTGGTAAAAATGTAACCAAATGTGATCTAGTAGTTGCATACAGGAAACCGCCAATGCTGTATTATTCTGTACCCCACCAACATTTACCAATAAGAGGGGGGGAAAAACCTTTCTCCCCCATGTAATTGAAGGTATTAGAAGACATTTACAAAGGGAACAGCTTTCTCTCTTCTTGATGGCATCTCCTGGGGCAGCCTTCCCTCATCTCCAGGTGTGCCACGCTCCAAATCTGGCATGAGCAGCGAGTGCCAGGCTGTGTAGAGATTTAAGCTGCATAGGCCAGGAGGATCCCCAAGGGCCAGCAGCAGAGCCCTCAGTGTGATCCTGTGTTCCTGCAGACCATGAGCTCGCCAGTCACCCAATGCCTAGGAGGCCCTGCCTCTCTCTTTGAGCCCTGCCCTTCAATCACACAGTTCAGATCCACAAGATCCTCCACCCTTGATACTCTTCCTACAGGCCAAGCAGGTTCCAGCCTCTCGGACTTTGACCTTTGCAAAACTGTCTTTCCCTTGCCTTTCCAGTTGGGGTAGAAAGAGTTTTTCCTCCTCTGTGGGTGAGCTATGTACCACGCAGGGATTTAGGCAGAAAACAATATGAAGTGCCGGGGCCCATACTAGACCCATCAGGAATACGTAACGAGCAACTAAACCCACTGCTCTGAAGCTCAGTTGGCTTATGTACAAATAGGGTTAATCAAAGACTCCTCAGAAGCCACTTTTCGGGCTGCTTTGAGCATTACGTGCAGATAGAAGGCAAGAGCCCTGTGGTGTAAATAATTCGCCATGCTAAAAGCACTCAGGAAGAAGATGCTGTTACTAGCATGACCACATTCTGCTTCTTTCTTAAGTCATCCTTAGAGGGTAGGACACAAAGAACTAGGGCAGTGCAGACCTGGGGTGCCCAAATCAGCTCTGGAATCTCAGTTAAAAGTTTTCTTGGGCTGGCCTCTGTCCTTTCCTCTGTAAAATGGACATCATGACTGTTCCTTCCCCAAGAAGGTGGTAGCGAGAGTCAGAGACCTAAGAAGCCTGAGCACTGGGCCTCTTCCAACCCCAGATAAATGTGGATAGTATCAGCATTAGTGATCAGTGAGTGTAAAGGCCAGGCCTAAGCGTGGTATCTGGCCCATGCAAAGTGAGCAGAAACTGTTCTTACATATCTTTCTCTTTTTGGTGTTGTTGGGGATGAAACCCATGGCCTTTCAGACACTAGGCATGCATTCTGCTATTGAGCTACAGTCTCAGCTCTTGTGTTTTCTTTTCTTTTTTTTCCAGTACTGGGGGTTGAACCCAAGGCCTTGCGCCTGCAGGCTTTGCAAGTGCTGGACCACTGAGTTGCACCCCCGCCCCTTTTTTTTTACCTTTTGAGACAGGGTCTCGCTAAATTATGCAGACTGCCTCTGGTCTCAAACTTGCGATCCTCCCGCCTCCGCCTCCTGAACTGCTGGGATTACAGGCGTGTGCCACCGCACTGGCAGCTCTTGTGTTTTCTTAAAATAATTTATTATACAACCCTGATCTCTGATCTTCCCCTGAAAACTCAGAAGTTGAGCCGGGCATGGCGGCACACACCTGTAATCCTGTAATCCCAGTGGCCCGGGAGGCAGAGGCGGGAGGATCACCAGTTGGAGACCCGAGGCAGTCTGTGTAACTTAGCGAGACACTGTCTCAAAAAGTGAAAAATGGGCTGGGGGTGCAGCTCAGTGGGCCAGCATTTGCAGAGCAAGCGTGAGGCCCTAGGTCCAAACCCCATTTCCACAAAAAAAAAAAAAAAAAAAGAAAGAAAGAAAAAAAAAAAAACTCAGAGTTTACTCCTTCTTGTGAGCTTCATAACCGATCCCTCAAAACAAGCCAATCATTGCTTCTTTTTCACCCCCGGACAGTCCCTCCGTTTCCAGCAGCTTAGAAATGCAACGGACAAATCCATTTGGTCCAGCAAGGGCTCCTTTTATTCATTCAGGGGTGAGTGTCTGAAACGTGGTGCAACTTTACAAAGTCAAGGGTGCCAGGAAAGCGAGCCTGCCGGGTGCAGAGAAGTGGAAGAAGCTTGCTGGAGCCATCCAGCCCAACAGGCGCCCGGGAGACGCTGGCCGCGGAGGCTGGCCGAGGAGGCGCCAAAGGGAGCTCAGGGTGCCTGCTCTGTCAGAAGCTCAGGACTGTGTCCGTCTGTCCTTGTCATGAACGACAATGTGCAAAACAACCTGAAAACATGTTCACGCGGGATCACAGAATTGGCTCCTCGTGGTACGGCTCTTGGCCCGGGAAGCATTCTGGCTGTGCGGGAAGGGCCAGCAGTTTCTGTCCTTCCGAACCCCCGGGCACGGCCAGCTGACTCTGGCCCCTGCTGCAGCGGGGCTCCGCCAGGCGGGCCTTCACACGGGCGTCTCCTCGGCCACCTTTTTTAGGAGTCCGGCCGCCAGCAGGGAGGGGTGCGGGTCCTCGTTGCCATCTGCATCCTGGATCTTCAGGCGGACTTTCTGATTGGTCTTTCTCCACTCCGAGTACAGCTGGCAATGGTAGCGGAAAGAGACCTGCGGGGCGGCCTTGGAGTGGGTGGGAAGGTCCTCCACCGCCCCCCCCAGGGAAGGAAAGGGAGCCTGTGCCACCTGCCTTAGCCCCAATCAGGGCCCAGCTCCTGCTGCCAGAAACAGGGGCTCATCTGGCTATTTCTCAGAACCGTGCACACTTTCACCCATTGGCTCTCTTGGGGGATGCCGTGCGTCCACTTTGAGTCCAGCAAAGGTAAGGAACTCCCACCCCACCCCACCCGGAAGCAAGGGGCTTGCTCCTATTCTGCCTTTGGTGGGAATGGAGTGGTACAACCTCTTGTTGTTGTTGTTGTTAGGTGCCATCGAGTCGGCGTCCGACTCATAGCCACCCTATGTACAACAGGCAAAACACCATTGTCAGTGCTTCTCTGCTATTCATGGGGTTTTTCAATGGATACAACCTCTTAGAAGGGATGAAATGTCAATCGGTCACATAATTACCATGTCTCAGAAGCAAGCAAGATGTCCCTGCATAGGTGAATGGGTGAATAAATGGTGGTGCATCCAGACAAGAGAATATTATTCAATGCTAAAAAGACGTGATCTGTCAAGCCATGAAAAACCATGGGGAAACCTCAAATGCCTAGGACTAGGTGAGAAAAGCCAATGGAGAAAAAGCCGCAGGCTGTCTGACTTCAAATACACAACAGTCCCAAAAATTTTGGAGACATTACAAAGATGAGTGGTGTCAGGGTGCCTGTCCTGTCACCTGGCAACGCCGGAGGCTGAGACAGAAGGAGGCTGAGAACAGCAGGTTCGAGGCCAGAGGCAGCCTGACCAATTTAGTGAGACTCTGCCTTAAAACAAACAAAAAAGAATTTTAAAAGGAGCGAGAGGTGCGGCTCAGTGGTACATCGCTTGCAAAGTATATACAAGGGCCCTGGGCTCAACCCTAAGTACCAGAAAACAAACAAAAAAAAGAAAACAACAACAACAAAAGATCAGTGGTTGCTATGGGCAGAGGGGAAGAAGAAGGGATGAAGAGGTAGAGCGCACAGAGGATTGCTCAGACCATAAAAATACACTCCGTGATCCTACAAAGCTGAACACATGTCAGTATATATTTTTCAAAACCACAGACTGTACAACTCCAAGAGTGATTAAGAAACTGATGGGGACCCATGCACAGTACTTCGAACCTATAACCCCACCTACTATTCGAGCTACTCCAGAGACTAAGGCAGGAGGATGAGTTCCAGGCCAGCCGGGCCACGTAATGAGACATTCGCTTGAAGATAAGTAAACAAACCAATATAAATAAATAAGTAAATAAAGCTAGGTGCTGTGGTGCATGTCTGTACTCCCAGTTACTCAAGAGGTTGAGGCAGGAGGATTATGAATTCGAGGCCAGAGGCCACCTGCATAACTCACCAAGACCCTGTCCCAAGATCCAAAATTTATAAATGGACTAGGGAGCAGCCTAGTGATAGAGCACTTGTAAACTATGTGCCAGACCCTGGGTTCAGTCCCAAAATATAGCCAAAAAAAAAGGGGGGGGGGTAGACAGACATTGATTAAGAAATCAATAGGGAGTCAGGGGCAATAGTGAGAACCTGTAGTCCCAGCTAGTAGAGAGGCTGAGCGGTGGGAGGATGGCTTAAGCCCAGGAGTTCAAGGCCTGCCTGAGCAACAGAGCAAGAGCCCAGCAAAAGAAACTGAGTGAAACTGAATAGAGAAAGAGAGACAGAAAGCAGAAGCCAGAGTCGGAGAGAGGTTGTACGTGAGAGAGGTATCGACTGAGAAATTGGAAGGACTGGAGATGTAGCTCAGCGGCTTTTGCCTGGCCTGCCTGAGGTTCTGGGTTCAATCCCCAGCAGGACAAAAAGCAAACAACAATGACCGAGAAAACCTGTGTTGGAAAGAATCCCAGCATCTGTCAAAAGGGATTGGCCAAATAAATATGGTACGCACACTCATGCAAAGAATTACCACTGGGTGGCTGCCTTTTGTTTTTTTTTTTAAAGGACACTGTTAGGTGCTGTCGGGTCAGTGTCTGACTCATAGTGAGCCTATGGTATTGTTACTGCTTCTCTGCTATTCACGGGGTTTTCAATGGCTGATTGTTTTTTGGGAGTGGGTTGCCGGGTCCTTCTCCTTAAAGGATACTAGCAAAGGAAAACCAAACTATCGTTTCATCCTCTCTATATGCAAAAAAAACCAAAAAAATGTTCATATGTTGCTTACTGATGGGAATGCGTCCTGATAAATAGATCATTAGGCAATTTCATCATTGCACAACATCTAGAGCACTTATATAATCTTTGAGAGCTGTGACCTCATTTGTTGTTGTTACGTGCCGTCAAGTCGGTATCCGACTCATAGCGACCCTCTGTACAACAGGGGAAACACTATATTGTCAGTGCTTCTCTGCTGTTCATAGGGTTTTCAATGGCAGATTGATTTTTGGGAGGGGGTTGCCAGGTCCTTCTCCCAAGCCTACAGCACCTGGTGTTCCCAGGTGGTCTCCCATCCAAGGACTAATCAGGCCCAACCCTGCTTAGCTTCCGAGATCTGACGGTATCAGATGCCACAGGGCTCCAGCTGCAGGCTGTGACCTCATTAAGCAATATAAATCTATGGGATTATATATGCTGATGGATGTACTGGAAACTACTTGTTTATTTGTTTGTTTGTTTTGAGACAGAGTTTTGCTATGTTGCCCAGGCTGGTCTTAAACTCTTGAGCCCCAGCGATCCTCCTGTTTCAGCCTCCTGAGGCACTGGGACTATAGTGTTGGCTACTATGCCTGGCTTATTTCAAGGAGTTTATGACCTGGGCGCGTTGGCACACACTTGCAATCCCAGTGACTCTGGAGGCAGAGGCAGGAGGATCACAAGTTCGAGGCCAGAGTTCTGGCCTTTAGTCCCGGGTTCATGGGAGGCTGTGCCTCCAGCCCATTTTTTGTTGTTTATCTTGAGAAAGGGTCTTGCTAAGTTGCAGAGGCTGCCTCTGGCCTCATACTCACCATCCTCGCACCTGAGCCTCCCAAGTCACTGGGATTAGAGGCATACACCAAGGGGCCCAGCTCCCCAGGATTTTTATCTTTATTTTGAGGTGCGGTCTCACTAAGTTGCCCAGGTTGCCCTTGACCTCCCTATCTATCCCCAGATGACCTCCCACTTAAACTCCTCTGCCTCAGCCTGCCAAGTGCCATGATCACAGGCATGAGCCACCACGTCCTTCTCCCTCACAACCTGCCCCCCTCTCCGCCAGTCTTGGGGATCGTGGAGTAGGACTGGGGATTGGGTGCCTTTGTATCCTCACAAAAGCCAGCTCCCACCCACCTAGGGGCTCCCCCGGATGTTTGCCCCGCTCGGCATCTGGGTGAGCGCAGGGGACAGCTTCCAGCCAGGGAGGCTCCCCCAGGCCACTGAGCGGACCCACGGCCCAGCTGTGTGCTCCCCGGCTGCAGCCACTCACCAGCGTCCAGAGGATGTAGATGGTGAAGAGCGCAATGGTGAGGGCGATGAGGCCCACGGCCTCCAGCCGGCTGTGGAGGCGCAGGTGGTCCTGGGCCCCGCGCAGGCACAGCCAGCCCGAGATGGCGGCCAGCGGCGTGATGAACAGAAAGCACACCATGTCGCAGCACAGCGTCCGCTTCTCCGTCCGAGGCCCTGGGTCCTTCAGCCACTGCAAGGGAGCGGATGAGCGGATGGGGGACAGGAAGAGAGGCTGCCGAGGGGATGGGGCAGAGGGGCCCCCAGGACAGCCTGGAGCTCGTATGTAGCCTGGGCTGGCCTCGAACTGGCAGCGATCCCCCTGCCTCTGTCTCCTGGGTGCTAGGACCACAGGCTGGTGCGCCACTGTGCTCTGTGTCCTTTATTTCAGACACTTATTGAGCCTAACTCAAGCCACGTTCTGCTAGGTGCTGGACACTTTTGCCCCCATTTTACAGATGGGGAAACCGAAGCATGGATGGGTTAACTCCTTTGTGCAAACTCCCACAGTTGGTGCAGGCTGAGCACCCCTAATGGGAAAAGCCACAACCCAAAACGGTTCGAAACCTGGAACATTTTCAGTGCAGGCCGCAAGTGGAAAACTCTATACCGCAAAACTTTGCTGCTTGCACAAAATTTTTGAAGATATTGCACGAAATGACCTTCAGGCCATGTGTAGAAGGTGTATGGGAAACATAAATCAATTTTGTATTTAGACTTGGGGCCCATCTCCAAGAGAGCTCATGTGCATGTACAAAATAAAAAAAAAAATTGAAAAGAAAAAAAAAATTCCAAAATCCAAAATGCCTTGGTCCGGAGCATTTTGGATAAGGGATATTCAACCTGAGGTCCTTGAAGTCAGCCAGGGTTACAACGAGTTTTGCTCTGGGATCTGAGCACCCTTGGCCACTAGGTGACGCTGCAGATGGTGGACTAAGAGAAATGGGCATTGCTCAGAATTCCAGAGAGGGGACAGAAAGGGTCCCTGGTACAAAGGGGCATGGAGGGTCAGGGAAGGGAAGGCCTTGCCCAGGACAAGTGGACAAGTGGACAGACGTCAGGGGATTGGGGAGCCAGCACTTCAGGCTGCGGGGGTGCATGGGGACAAAGGAGGAGGAGGGTGGGGAGGACCAACTGGACCCCCCTCCCAAGGTTCTCCTTAGAGCCTGGCTCCCAGGGAGGCCAAGGGCAACGCTCCTGACATCGCAACCCCAGGATGAACACCCTGCAGGTCTCAGCTGTCCAGGCAGCTGCCCACAATGCTCTGGGGAGGCCAGGCACCTGCCAGGCCTGGGAACGCCCATCACCAACCCGGCGCAAGCCTAAGCTCCCAGGTGTGACCTGGGAAGCCTGGTGTTTCCGCTGCCACATGCTTGCAGGCCACGCCCCTCTTCCTTTACCCTGACCCAGTGCGCTGCTCGGCCTTCAGAAAGAGTACGGAGCTCTTCTAGGCCTCAGGCCCCTTTCATGTGCCGTGTCCTCTGCCAGGACTGCAGTGTTCTCGCGATAGCAGGCCTAGGTCGCTTCAGAATCACTCTGGTTCCTTCAAAAACTAGCCCTCAATAAAAGCTGATAAGGGCAGGTGTGTCATGAGATGGCTGGGCCTGAGGAAGGGCTGAATTAAGAAAAATGTGATGGCACTAGATAACTTTGTACATGGTCCCTAGATTTTAGATAACTTTGTAAGCGGTCAAATTCAGGGAATTCCTGCAAAGGGCTAAACTCTGGAAAATGCAAACTTACTTTGTACTTTGTATCCCCACCCCTTTACCATAAAAACGTTCCTGTTTCTGTAATTCTGCTCCTCTGCCCCTTCCCTATAAAGCCCCTAACCACTGTGAGTCGGTTGCTGCTTTCTGAAAGTCCACTCCCAGGACTGAACGAGCCGGCCGGCAGGTCTAAGTAAACTTTTCTGCTCCCCATCCATTTGTTTGTGTCTTGGAGTATTTTTCTGGGGTCGAGCCGCTGGATACAACACTCTCTGCGTTGCCGGCTCCAGTTCATCCCTCGGCTCTCAGCGTAGGGGTTCACCTTCTGTCAAGGTCTCTCTTGACACCCCCGGCCCCACCCCAGGCTGTTGCCCTGTACAGGCCCCGCCCCCTACAGCGTGGGTCCCTCGCTGCACTGTTGTTCCCAGTAGCCTGGGGTACACCGCGTAACTGCACCTGAATCTCCATGAGCCCTGCACCTGGCAAGACACTGGGCACGCTGGAGGTGCTCAAGCAATGTCTGCTGAGCCAGGGGCAATGGCGCACGCCTGTCACCCCGGCGACCAGGGAAGCGGAGGCAGGAAGATCGCAAGACATTGGGCACGCTGGAAGTGCTCAGGCAATGTCTGCTGAGCCAGGGGCAGTGGCACATGCCTGTCATCCCAGCGACCAGGGAGGTGGAGGCAGGAAGATTGCAAGTTCAAGGCCAGAGGCGGCCTGCATAATTTAGTGAGACCCTGACTCAAAAAATAGTAAAGGGGCTGAGGGTGTGGCTCATTGATAGAGCACTTGCCTAACATGTGTAAGGCCCTCGGTTCAGCCCCCAGCACTGCAGAGAGAGAGAGAGAGAAAGAAAGAGAAAGAGAGAGAGGAAAGGAAAAAAGAGAGAGAAAGGAAGAGAGAGAAAAAAGAAAAGAAGAGAAAAAAAAGAAAAAGAAAAAGAGCTGGGCGCGGTGGGGCACGCCTGTAATCCCAGCGGTTCACTGGAGGCAGGAGGATCGCATGTTCGAGACCAGAGGCAGTCTGTGTAACTTAGTGAGACCCTGTCTCAAAAAGTAAAAAAATGGGCCAGGGGTACAGCTCAGTGGTCCAGCTCTTGCAGAGCATGCAGGCACGAGGCCCTGGGTTCAACCCCCAGTACTGCAAAAAAAAAAAAAAAGAAAGAAAGAAAGAAAGAAAGAAAGGAAAAGGAAAAAAGAAAAGAAAAAGAAAAGACAGACTGGCTGGCTTGCCACTGAGTAAATCTGAACAGACCCAGGGCTTGGCAGATCCACAGGCTCAGGCTGGGTCCCCACGCCCGTCAGCAGATTCCACCCTGGGGACAGCAGAGCAACCCACCCTAGGAGGAGCCACTTCCCCACCCTGCCACGGGAGCTCCACCTCTGCCCCCCCCACCTCCCTGCCTCCCTGCCTCCCCTGTGCCCGCCCCCATGCACCTCGGTGAGAGGCCGGGGCCGCTTTTCCACGGCGAACTCCGTGTGGCACAGCTCGCAGTAGCTGGTGTTGGAGGAGGACAGCCACTTCTCCAGGCAGCTCTTGTGCACGGCGCCCAGGGTGCCGGTGCAGCCGCACGGGGACAGCAAGCTCTCCCCGTTCGCTCCCTCGTGGCAGATCCGGCAAAAGGGACAGTCACTGGACACAGAGATAGAATTCAGGAACAATGACCAGGCTTCCAGCCTCCGCCTCCCTCACTACCCACTAGATTACAAGTGCACTATTGCCCCGTATAATGTCCCTTGGCAAACTCCTACTCATCCTTCAATGTCCAGCCCCAAATGTCCTCCCCTTTAGAAAGCCTTCTCAGACTCCGGGAAGGAGGAAAGACGGGCTCCCTCCCCAGCACTCCTCCAGGGCCCTTTTAGGTATGGGGTGAGCATCTTCCACACCCACCTGCCCAATATCCTCCCCTTGTCCTGCGATACCAGGCAGAATGTCTTAGGCAACCACCCACTCTCAATTCTTGGTCCTTAAGGACAAAGGCAGAGCAGAGGGCAATCGAGTGACCTCAGGCCCGACCAATCCAAATGCCACACACTCCAGGTGGTGGGGACCAACCCAGAGCAGGGCTGGTGTTATGCAGTCAGAGCCACTGAGAATCAATTTCTAAAATGCTTTCCCCCTAAATACTAAAACAGCCAGGCTGACATAAGCCTGGAGCTGCTGGCAGCTGCTTGGTCCCTATGTGGAGCCAGTGAAGGATGCCAGCACAGAGAAAAACAGAACCAAGAGACAGGGAAGGGCAGGTGCTTGAGGACATCATCAGAGGCTGGTGTGACAGGGCACGCCAGTAATGCCAGACTCGGGAAGCTGAGGCAGGAGGACCTCAAGTTGGAGGCCATCATAGGCTACATAGCGAGACTTTGTCAGAAAGAAAAGAGGAAGGGAGGGAGCAGGGAGGGAGGGAAGATAAGGAAAGGGGGAAGAAAAGAAGAGGGAGAGAAAGAAAAGGGGAGGGAGGGAAAGAAAGAAAGAAAGAAAGAAAGGAAGGAAGGAAGGAAGGAAGGAAGGAAGGAAGGGAGGAAGGAAGGGAGGGAGAGAGAGGGAAAGAAAGGAAGGAAGGAAGAAAGGAAGGGAAAGGAAGGAAAGGAGGGAGGGAAAGAAAGGGAGGGAAAGAAAAGGAGAGGGATAGAAAGAAAGAGAGAAAGAGAGGGAGGGAAGGAGGGAGGGAGGGAGGGAAGGAGGGAGGGAGGGAGGGAGGGAAATAAGGAAAGAGACAAGACCAGATTCAACAACAGCAACAACAACAAAAAACAAGACATCATCAAAACTCTGGTTCCAGCCTCACCTGAAAGCTGTACTGCCTAAGAAACCTGTGTATCTCACCTGCCCCTGCAGCTTTGCGAGGGAGAAACAGGCATAAAATCTATTCACAGTAAAAAATAATAATAATTTAAGACTGGCGCAGTGGTACCCCCTGTAATCCCAGCGATTTGGGAGGCAGAGCCAGGAGGATTTCGAGCTCAAGGTCAGAGGCAGCCTGCATAATTTAGCAAGACCCAGTCTCAAGATAAACAAAATGAAAACTGGGCTAGGGGTGCAGCGCAGTGGTAGAGCACTTGCAAAGTATGCTGAAGGTGTTGGGTTCAGCCCTCAAGTACTGCCATAAAAAAAAAATTTTTTTTTTTAAGAAAAATCAAAGAAAACAAATTAAAAAACCACACACTACACAAATAGATAGATAGACAGATGGATAGATACATGGTTAGATACATAGATAGCTAGATGCAGCCACACAGAGCTGCCTGGGGAAGTCTCCAGCTGAGAGCATTCTCTGGGGATGCTGGGTCATTCTGGGGGCAGCTCAGGAGGCAGGAGGCGTGGCTTTTGAGCACCCAGAGGCTGCCCAGAGCATGAGTCATTGTTTTCCAAACATTTCTACCCAGAAAGCGGAGGGTGTCCAGAGCACAGAGAGGAGGCGAGTTAGGGAGCTGTTTCCCAGATAAGGCCGTTTCTCCTCAGAACCGGTTTTCTATCCTTTCCCCAGGCTTTCTTGGTGGAGGCTGGGGGAAGCTGGCTGGGTTTTTTGTTTGGGTTTGGTTTGCTTTGGATTTTTTTTTTTTTTTTTAAGACAGCATCTTATGATATAGCTTATGCTGACCTTGAACTCTGGCCTTGAACTTGCCGTATGGTCCAGTGTGGCTTTGAACTCACTATCCTCCTGCCTCAGCCTCCCAAATGCTGGGATTACAGCTGGGCTTTTGTTTTCTACAGTATCAAAAGGGCAAGCCCGGATCCTTTCTAATCTCACACCCGGATCCAACCCTTCTAGTCCCCACCACAGAAATTCACAGGAAAGGAGTCCCTGATCTGGAAAACAACTCAGAGACGCAGACATGAGGAGAACCTTTAGGCAGAGCCACATCGGTTTGGAGTTTGTTCTGGAAAACTTTGAAAGAGAAAATTCAGAGAAAAGAGGCCAGGCACAGTGGCGCACACTTGTGATCCCTGTAACTCGGGAGGCTGAGGCAGGAGGATGGCGAGGTGGAGGCCAGCGGAAGCCCATACAACTTAGAGAGACCCTGCCACCAGGCGTGGTGGCACACACGGCTTGGGAGGTGGAGGCAGGAGAATCGCAAATTTGAGACCATAGGCAGTCTGCATAACTTAGCAAGACACTGTCTCAAAAATCAAAAGTAAAAAAAAAAAAAAATGGGCTGGGGGTGCAGCTCAGTGGTCCAGCACTTGCAAAGCATGCATGCACAAGGCCCTGGGTTCAGCCCCTAGTACCGTAAAATAAATAAATAAATAAATAAATAAATAAATAAATAAATAAATAAATAAATATGGGCTGGGGTGAGGCTCAGTGGTAGAGCGTTTGCCTGGCACACATGAAGCCCTGGGTTCAGCCCCCCAGTACTGAGGGGAAAAAAGAGAGAGAGAGAAGAAAAGAACAGAATTTAATTTTTGCGCTGACTGTGTACCAGGCGCTATTCAAAGTGCAACATTGGGATTCATTTTTCTCGTTCTCCCAGCGAGCTTATGAGAAAACTGCTCATTCGGTCCTCATTGTACAGCTGGTGAAACTGAGGCCCGCAGGAGTTATTGACTCCTTTGTGCAAACTCGTACGGGTTAAAGTCTGCAAGCCTGCATGGAAGTCAGGAAGGCTTGCTCCAGAGCCTGAGGATGCCTGGCTGCCCTACACTGCCTCCCGCCTGTGAGATTCAAGAGACATTCCGACAGGGAAGGACTGCAAAGGATGCAGCCTGGGTGCGGCCTACCAGAGAACTCTCCAGGAGCAAGCAGACAGTCAGAGTGAGGGAGGCTACAGATGCCCTGGGAAACAGCATCGCAGGGAAGAGGCCAGGGCTGCAGATGCCGAAATGCTCAAGGCAGCTTTGAGAAGGAGCTGGGCTCGCTCACAGCCCGGTGGGCAGAGACGCTCAGGCCCAGACAGGCAGAGGGGCCCCAGAGGCTGGCCTGAACCTGGAGCCTTTGGGGACTGTCTAGGGCCATGGAGGAGCCAGATGCCACCTGCACCTTTGTCTTTTGTCTTTGACTTCTTTTTTTTTTTTTTTGTGGTACTGGGGGTTGAACCCAGTACCTGGCTCTTGAATGCTCTGAAGGTGCTGGACCCCTGAACTGCACCCCCAGTCCATTTTTTTACTTTTATGAGACAGGGTCTCACTAAGTTATGCAGACTGTCTCTGGTCTCGAACTTGCGATCCTCCTGCCTCTGCCTCCCAAGCTCGTGTGCCACCGCACCCAGTGATTGTCTTTGACTTCTATAGGTTCCCCACCTCCTCTCTTTTCAGTGGTTGGGGATTGAATCCAGGGCCTTGCAGATGCTGGACAAGTGTCCGCCATGGAGCCACCATCCCAGCAGCTTTGAGACAGGGGTTTTGCTCAATTGCATAGGCTGGCCTCAAAGCCTCGATTCTCTTGCACGGGTGTCCCAAGCTGCTAGGGTTGCAGCTGTGCGCTGCTGCGCCCAGCCTTCTGTAGGTTTCTAAGTCTAGAACCCTCTGCCCTGCCTGGTCTCTGCCAAGGCCTCTGCCATGTGCCTCCACAAATCAGGGCCTCCCTGGAGGCAAATAGACAGCTTTCTGGTTAGAATCTGAGATGTCCCCTGGAGGCTGACATGTCAGGGGCCCTGTGCCAGCGGATGGACTTTTGGGAAATGAGGGGTTGCCGAGGGCTCGGGCCTCATGCATGGATTAGCCTCTCCATGGAGTCATGTGATGGCATTGCCGGAAGGTGGCGCTCGCTGGGGGAAGTGGGTCACAGGGTATGCCCCGGAAGGACATACCTTGACCCTGGCCCCCTCCTGTCTTCTTCTCTGAGCCTGGCCGCCACGACATGAGCAGCTCAGTCCCGCTCCACCTTCCCCCGTGGCCCATGGTGTTCTGCCTCGCTACAGGCCCACGGGGACAGCGCACACCGCCGTGGCCTGAACCCGCCAAAACCACAAGAGGCCATAAGCCTTTCCTCCCTGAACTGGTTTATGCCGGGTACCCAGCCACAGCAATGCAAAAGCTAACACCCAAGGCTTTTTTGTTTCTTTGCTTCCTTGTTTGATCCAGGGTCTCCCTGTATAGCCCAGCCTGGCCTCCAACTCATGATCCTCCTGCCTCAGCCTGCTCAGGGCTGGGATCCCAGGCATGGCCACGGCACCTGGTAGATTTCTAGAGTCATGGAGCCAGCCACGCTGGGTGTCACATCTCTGAGTCCTGCCTTGCTACTGTGAGAGGACAGAGGATCTCTAGGAAGGGGCGTTTGAGGGTCGGCAGGGGGACAGGAACCTGCCGTATACAGCGTTTGACAAGCCCAGGGCCATCCACCAGCAGAGGAAGAGCGCCCATTTACCCTGGGGAGATTGGCCAGGAGGCTGGGAGGAGGTTTATAGCTTTTTATTTTTATTTTAATTTAATTTAATTTTATTTTATTTTTTGCGGTACTGGGGGTTGAATCCAGGGCCTTGCGGTTGCATACTCTGCAAATGCTGGACCACTGAGCTGCACCGCCAGCCCATTTTTTTACTTTTTTTGAGACAGGGTCTCATTAAGTTACACAGACTGCCTCTGGTCTCGAACTTGCGATCCTCCTGCCTCTGCCTCCCGAGCCGCTGGGATGACAGGCATGAGCCACCGTGCCTGGCTAGGATTTATAGCTTTAGACACCAGTGGCACTGGCTGTGGGAATCTATACTGGGCACCCCTCTCACCAGGAGAGGTTTGGGTTGGGCTGCACCCAAAGGCAGAGGGAGAGGGAGAAAGGAATCGCTTAAGCAATGAGCTGTGCTACGGGCAAAGAGGCTTCTAGCTCCTTGTTTTTGTTTTTATTTATTTTATTTACTGACTGATTGAATGATTATTTTTTAAGTATTGGAGGTTGAGCCCAGGGCCTCACACATGCTAGGTAAGTGCTCTGCCACTGAGCTGCACCCCGCCCATTTTTCACTCCTTTATCTTGAGACAGGGTCTCACTGAGTTATGTAGGGAGGCTCTGGCCTTAAACTTGTGATCCTCCTGCCTCCGCCACTCAAGTTGTTGGGATAACAGGTGTCCACCACTGCACCAGGCTTCAACTGTATTTTAAAAAATGGTTCAAGTGACTGGGCCTGGTGTAATGGGAGTAATTCAGGAGGCAGAAGCAGGAAGATCACAGCCTCTGATACTGTCAGATCTCAGAGGCTAAACAGGGTTGGGCCTGGTTAGTACTTGGATGGGAGACCACCTGGGAACACCAGGTGTTGTAGGCTTGGGAGACGGACCGGCAACCCACTCCCAAAAATCAATCCGCCATTGAAAACCCTATGAACAGCAGAGAAGCACTGACAATAGTGTTTCGCCTGTTGTACACAGGGTCACTAGGAGTAGGACACTGACTCCACGCCACCTAACAACAACAACATTCTTGAGATAAGGTCTCCCTGTGTAGCCCAGGCTGGCCTCAAACTCACAATCCTGCCTTGGCCTCTGGAATGATGAGATTACACGTAGCCATGACCCATGACTATACCCGGCTGCATTTTCAGCTTATGATATTTTCAATTTAAAGAGCACGCTCACTGGGGTGCGACCTCATTATAGATCACACAGCATCCGTAGGTTCCTGAGCGATGACTGGGTGGGAAATGTCCCTTTCTAGGAACCACGGCATCGCATTCTCAGAACCGCCCAGGCAGGACAGTGTCCTGTTTTCGAGATAAGGTGGTGAAGTAATCTGTCCGGGTCGCTGAGGGACACCGAGAGGCTCACGCAGGCTCACTCCTTCCTACTCCCTGTATCGAGTCTCTAAAGCCTGGGTGACTTGCCAAGGCTTGACTTCAGATTTCCCATCATAATCTAGAATTTGGGCTCTCCCCAGAGAATCAGACCGGGCCAGCCCGGGCCTCTGTCTCTGCCTCCTCTCTTCTGGGCCTTTTTTCTCTGGCATATTCACCCACCTCTGACCTCTGACCCCAGATGGGAAGAAAGTCCCTCAGCCCAGAGAGGACAGGGGACAAAGGGCAGCACAGCGCATGGTCACACTCACCTCGGTGTGTCCAAGGCCCGGATGACGGTTGAGAGGAGCCGGCCATCCCTTGAGGTCACCTGTGCCACATACTGGGGGGGCCCAAGGCCTGTGGCCTCCACAACCTTGGAGAAGGCAGGGCTGCCAGAGCAGTCACATAGGGAGCCGGGGAGGTGGCAGCAGTCGCCTGTCGTCATGGCCACAGGGAGCCCCGTGTCCTCAGGGCCCGAGGCCCATGGTCCCAGGAGCCTGGCAGAGAGATTAAGGGCATAGGTGGGGAACCCAGGTGGATGCCTGTAATCCTTATGACTCGGGAGGCTGAGGCAGGAGGATCACAAGATTGAGGCCAGAGGCAGCCTGTGCAACAGAGTGAGATCCTGTCTCAAACTGTAAAATTTTAGCCAGGCACGGTGGGGCACGCCTGTAATCCCAGCAGCTCAGGAGGTGGAGGCAGGAGGATAGCAAGTTCAAGACCAGAGGCAGTCTGCATAACTTTGTGAGACCCTGTCTCAAAAAGTAAAAAAATGGACTGGGGGTGCAGCTCAGTGGTCCAGCACTTGCAAAGCATGCAAGCGCGAGGCCCTGGGTTCAACCCCCAGTACCGGCGCGGGAGGGGAATATATATATATGTGTATATATATATATATATATATAGATAGATAGATAGATATAGTTGTTGTTGTTAGGTGCTGTCGAGTCAGTATCCGACTCATACCGACCCTCGTAGTGTTTTCAATGGCTGACTGTTTTGGGATTGCCTTGGGAGTGGATTGCCAGGTCCTTCTCCCATTTTTGTGATGCTGGGAATTGAACTTGGGACCTCAGAGACTGCAGCGCAGCACTCTACCAACTGAGGTAAATCCCAGCCCCATATGTATATATATATTTTATATATATATATACACACACACACACATACATACACACACACACATATATATACACACACATATGTATATATACACATACACACACATATATACATATATGTATGTATGCATATATGTGTGTGTGTATATATATATATATATATATATATATATACAATTTTTAAAAAGGGCTGGGGTTACAGCTCAATGGTGGAGTGCTTGCCTATGACTGGTAAGGCACTAGGTTCAACCGCCTAGCACCAAAAACAAATTTTTTATGGGAAAAAAAAAGTTAGTGAGCCCTACAGACTAAGGTTTAGTCCCCCTTATCAGGGCTCTAGGCACCATGGATGAGGATTTGCCTCTTTGAGCCTCCATGTGCCAGATTTGTAAGGGACACTGTGAGGACTCTGTGAGAGAATGTGTCCAAGCCTGACAGACAGCAGGAACTCAGGTCATATTGTCTTTTCATTGTCCTAAGAAAAACTGGGCATGGCCAGGCACAAGGGTGCCCACCCATAATCCCAGCCCTCAGGAGGCTGAGGCAGGAGGATCGCCAGCTTCAAGCGCCCCTGGGCCTCATGAGATCATGTCTCAACCTTGCAAGATCTCGTCTCAAGGTGAAGGAGAAGCTGGGCAAGGTGGCCAGGCCTGTGATCACAGCACTTGGGAGGTGGAGGTGGGAAAATCATGAGTTCTGGGCCATTGTGGGTTACACAGTGAGACTGTCTAAAAACAAACCAAACAAAAATAAAAACAAACCAGGCAAGGCTCCATGTTTAAAGCCTGCAGTCTACCCTCCTCATCACCTTTGCAGGCACAGAAACAGTGTTTGATAGTTATTGAGCAACTTCTCCGACTCAGGCCCTGTGCTTGGCTTTTTCCGGGCCAGAACAGTCCAGTGTCTGCTAACCATTCAGACACACCCTCTAGGGACTGGATTCCTGGGCTGGGCTCAGAGCACAGGAACTTGCCTTTAACTAGAGGGGAACAAAGCTGGAGGGACTGGGGGTAGGGCTCAAGGGCTTGAGTTCCAACCTCAGCACTTCAAAAACAAAACAAAAACCAGAAAAACAACAAACAAAAAATGGACCGAGCTAGAAACTTGACCTTGCCTCCCCAACCGGAATGGTGAATCACAGTGACCCTTCCAGTTCACGGCCTTTTGTCAGGCTATGGACTCCATCAGACCTCAAGCCATTAAGGAAGTGGCAAAGGCCTCTGTCCCCAGCACACCAGTTGCTCTGAGCCATGCGTTGGTCCCCAAGGAGAAGCCACGGGAGACAGCGGAAGACCCAGTCTGAAGGATCTGAACAATCCTGCTCTGGGTGACTTCAGCCAGATTCTGTCCCCTGCTCCAGTGTCTGATCAGTGAAAAGGAGCTCTAGGGAGCCTCCTACTGTGCCCCAGAGCCAGCCAGCAAGACTTGGTATAGAGCTTCCTGGTTCATACATGGGTTTCTTCTGAGAATTTCATGAAAGTAACAGAGGCCTGTCCAGAACCAAGGACCATCGGCCCCAAACTGTCCCACCCCTGAGGCCTTTGTCTCCAAGACCTAGGTCCAGAACCCTCAGCAACCCCTATGGTGTTCAGGAACTCCAAGTGATGGGCCCGCTCTGGCACTCACTTGAAATATGGCCTCCACTCCAAGCCAGCTTTTACCAATCCATGCCAGTCAAAATCGGAGACCACAGGAGAAGAGGCAAAAGCAGGGTAAATTATTGACTTTTTAACGTTTTTTTGTTTTGTTTTGTTTTGTTTTGTTTTTTTTTGGAAGTACTGGAGCTTTAACACAAGGCCTCTTGCATGCTGGGCAAGCGCTCCACCACTGAGCCGAATCCCCAGCCTCTTTTCTATTTTTTATTTTGAGCCAGGGTCTTGCTAAGTCACGCAGGCTGCTTCTAGCTGTTGTAGGAAATTTAAAACAAAAGGCAAGATGTTCTAATGTTTGCTTAAAATGTAATTACTAGAACTTAATGTTCCTTGTGTAAAACGTATACATTCTATCCTGTAGGTCCCCTCCCCTCTCCTTGCTTCTTATCTGCCTGCCTCCACCCTGTGTAATCCACTTTCTGGTTTCTTACAACTGCTAAACTCAGTCTATTGAATGTACTCCCTGCCCTATAATCCACTTCCCAATTTCTTACAACTGCTAAACTCAGTCTGTTGAATGTACTCCACCCTATAATCTGCTTCCCAATTTCTTGTATTGTGTAGCTTGTTACCTGCCTATTTTCATGGTAACTAGCTTAACGTACCTACAGATGATCATGCTGGCTTTCGGCCAACAACACCCACCCTGTGAACTATACAACCCCAGGAGAACTGGGGTTCAGGGTCAGTCCTGAGAGGACCCATTTCCACGGGCTGACCTTGAAATGGCAATACATTTTTTATTTACCCAACTCCTGAGTCACTCGAAGTACTTTTGGTTTGCTCACACAGCTTCACAGCCTCAAACTCATGATCCTCCTACCTCCTGAGGTAGCCTCCTGAGTCACTGGGATTAATAGGGGAGGGTGTGCCACGGCGCCCAGCTTCATTTTTCACCTTTTTGCATGGGGACAGGCTACAGACAGATCAGTATTCTCTGAACAGTTCAGCCAGAAACTCAACACCCCGTTCTGGCCTTCCCCGTGATGGGAGGGAGCCAGAGACGGTCAAAGGCTCCAGGGTCATGCAAACCCCACAAGCCTGGGCTTGGGAGAGGCCACGCTTGGAACTGTGCACAAAGATAGCACGGCTGTCCGTCAGACTTAACTCTGGGGCTGCTGGGATGGATTTCGTCATGTCTTCACAACAAAACTATGGCAGCAGTGTAATTGTGACCCCCTTCTGGGCCACTGGAGGCCAGATAAGCAAGCTATCGGCCAAAGGCAGGAGGCGCCGGGAGGAAGGCTGTGGGCCTCAGATAATGACCACCGGGCAGCAGCCAGGCTTGTGGCACTGTGTGTGCTGTCCCTCCCCAGCGCCTGCAGGCAGAACGTCCTGCTCAGATGTCGGCGGGGAAGCTGTTGGGCCATCCAAGTCAGTGCCTGCCGAAGGGAGCCCAATCCGCTTGCCCCTTGGAGAACCATGCTAACAGGCAGGGCGTGGTGCCACACACCTGCCATCCCAGCCCTCTGGAGGCTGAAGCTGGAGGTTCACGAATTCAAGGCCAGTCTGGGCAACCTCTGGGCAACCTCCACAACAGACTCTGTGTCAAAATAAAGTGAATCAAGCTGGGCGTGGTGGCGCATGTCTGTAATCCCAGCGGCTTGGGAGGCGGAGCCAGGAGGATTGCAAGTTCGAGACCAGAGGAAGTCTATGTAACTTAGTGAGACCCTGTCTCAGGAAGTAAGGAAAAAAAATAAAAAAATAAAGGGCTGGGGGTGCAGCTCAGTGGTCCAGCACTTGCAAAGCATGCAGGCGTGAGGCCCCGGGATCAACCCCCAGTACCACAAAAAAAAATAAATTAATTAATTAAATAAAGTGAATCAAAGAAAATAAAGAAACAAGAAAAGAGACAAAGAGGGGAACAGCTGGGGGTTGCAGCTCCGTGGTAGCATGCACAAGGCTTTAGGTCCAACCTCAAGTACCACAAAAAAATAAAATAAAAAAGTACTACCAGGGAGAAAAGATAAACACTGGTGAATCTATCTGGCTGCAGGCCAGGTGTGGTGGTGCATGCCTGTGATCCCAGCGACTCAGGAGGCAGAGGCAGGAGGATCAGAGGCTGGAGGATTGGAGGCCAGAGGTAGCCCGTGTAACTTGGCGAGACACTATCTCAAGATAAGAAAAAAGGGGCTCGGAGTGCAGCTCAATGGTAGAGCACTTGCAAAGTATGCATGAAGCCCTGGGTTCAGGCCCCAAGTACCGCAAAAAAAAAAAAAAAAAAAAAAAAAATCTATCTGCCCACAAATCACAAAAATAATCATGGCAGCCAAGGTTGAGGAAGGACTGGGTATTGCACCAGACAACCAGCCGACGTGTTAATCATCTCACTGAGCCAGGCGTGGTGGCACGCGCCTGTGGTCCCAGCACCCAGGAGACTGAGCCAAAGGATCGACGCAAGTTCGAAGCCAGCCTGGTCTACAGAGTGAGTCTCTGCCTCCAAAACCCAAAAAGTAAGAAATAAAAAGTCTCACAACTCAAACTCGTTATTCTAAGCGTCCCCTTCAAAGGTCACACCTCCCTGGAGAAGCCTCCCCTGACTGTTCCAGCTAACATGCCACCAATGTCTCCATAGCGCTTCTCCTGGCATGGGGCCCTCTGTGAACCGCTCTAGTTGTGCGTTGGCTTGTTTAACCATGCCTGTCTTCCGATGCTTCAGTGAACTCTGGAAAAGAAGGAACTTGTCAAACTTGCTCCCTACAATCCCCAGTGCCCGGCCCTGTGTCTGGCATAGAATGTCTGTGTGCGCTGTTGCTGCGCTCATTTCCCAGCTCCTACACTGCCTAAGAACAGACTGGGAGAACGAGACCTTGTGCTCTTCAGACTCCCCTGTGATGGGAATCAGAAATGTTCAAAGGCTACCTACAGGTCCATGCACACCACCCAGGCCTGGCCTTGAAAGAGGCCAGACTTGGGACTGGACACAAAGATAGGAAGGCTGTAGGTCAGCCTTGGCTCTGGGGCTGCTGGGATGGGTCTCATCAAATCTGCATGACAAAATTATGCCATTAATCCAATAAGGACTCCTGTTTGATAGGAGAGGGGGCTGAGGCTCACACAGGGCCATCTACTTATTCAAGGTCACACAGTCAGGAAGGGGCAGTGCCAGGATTTGAATATAAACAGCTCAATAAGTTGGTCTGGGCCTCAAGAGATTTAGGAGCTTAAATCCTAGCTGTGCCGTTGATGCTGTGTGTCCTGGGTCAAGTGACTTTGCTTCCCTGGGCCTCACCCTTCTCTTTTGCCAAATATGCTGATGGAGCTGGTGGACTGTGTCCGCAGAGAAGCTTCCAGGCTCACTTCCTTCAGCCATGCTCACCCTTGGCTAGGCCTGCTGGGGTGCTACTGGGGAAGCCCAACATTTTCCATGCCAGATTGGTCTCTATTTTCTAAGGACAGAAAACTTAAGGAAGAGGAATCAGAGGCCCCTAGCTGCCCTCAGCGTGACCTCAAGCAGCTGCTTCACTCTCTGAGCCTCAGTTTTCTCATCTACAAAATGGGAGTCCTGACACCCAGCTCACAAATTGGTAAACATTAAGAAGTCCATAAATGAGCCGGGTGCGGTGGCGCACGCCTGTAATCCCAGTGGCTCAGGAGGCAGAGGCAGGAGGATCACAAGTTCGAGACCAGACGCAGTCTGTGTAATTTAGTGAGATCCTGTCTCAAAAAGTAAAAAAATGGGCTGAGGGTGCAGCTCAGTGGTCCAGCACTTGCAGAGCATGTAAGCGTGAGGCCCTGGGTTCGACCTCCAGTACCACAAAAAAAAAAAAAAAAGAAGTCCATAAATATTAGCACTATTTATAATTACCATAACCAGCTGACAGAGCTGCTGGGAAGGTTTGATAAGACACACAGTACCTGGAATGCAGCAAGTGCTCAATAAATGTCCATCATCGTTATTTTTAGGAAAACTACGGAGCCTGTCAAACGAATTCCCTCCTCTTTACTCATCACAGAGAGGCTCCTTCAGTACTTCCATGCCCCTGCATCAGCAGCCAGGTTCTCGTTCCAGCTCTGCTGCTTCTTTTGCTGTGTGGCCCTGGGCAAGAAAAACAATCTCTCTGAGCCTCGATCTGCTCAGAAGGGATGACAAGAACCATGTCCAGGACTTCCATCAAGTATGGCTCCCTGAGGACCGAATGAGCCAGCTAACCATATAAATTCCGACCACTTCGTTGCGAGCCCCATTTCAGCTGCACTGAGTACAGCTTGGTCACAGTGCCTTACTTTTGATAATATTTACTGTTTACCTCTCGGAAGGAGGACACGAAAGGGCACTGGGCATTTACTGATCGCCTACTGTATACCCAGTGCCTCCCTCATCGCTGACCTCCCGAACCCAAAATTGGCACTGGGATGACCTAGTTTCACAGACGGGGAAACCGAGGCTCCGAGAGGCGCCTACTGTATGCCCAGGCCCAGAGGCCTCGCCCCGGCCTCGAAATGGAAATCCGGGGTCCCCGCTCCCCTGGCAGGGCCGAGGCCAAGGGTCCGAACACAGCTGTCCCGCCCGGGAACCAAGCTCGGGCCTCGAACCTGGGACCCTGCGCCCCCCCTCGTCCTCTGCTCCCCGTCTCCGCCATCCCGCGCCTACCTGATCCGCGGCCGGGCCGGGCGACCGCGCAGGCCGCTCGGTTCTCCCCGGCCCGCGTCCCTGCCCGGCCCGGCCCGTCAGCGCCTCTAGCTCCGCTCCGGCCGGCACCTGCGTCCGGGCACCGCCCGCCGAGTTGACGGCGCCTCAGGCCAATGGCGACCGCCTCTCCCCAGAACTGGCCAATCGGCGCGCATGTCCCGCCCCCTGAGGCGGGGCCTAGAGGCGACGGGGACGTCCTGGGCGGTGCAGGCCCCCGCGGCGCCGCAGCTGCTGGCTCCGCCCCGCCGCGTCCTGGCTCCGCCCTCGCCGAGTCCTGGCTCCGCCCCCGCATCTGACCACGCCCCCAGCCTGGTAAGCCCCATTCCAAACCTGGGTTCTTGGTGGAGCGGGCTGCTCCACCTGCAGAGCACCGGGACTTGTAAGTAAATAAAACCGTTCCAGAATCCAACATGACACTTGCCAAGTGATTTGTTGATTTGTAAGTGTGCATCACCGGCGAGACCGTGGGATCACATTTCACAGGCGAGAAACAAAAACCGAGAGCGGGTAGGGGGCCGTGGAGGAGGCTAAGGCAAACATCATTTACTCATCTTTCATTCATTCACGCAATAGATCCATTCGAAAGATGGAGAAAACATCAGTGGGACGGATTGTTATGAGCTGGACACCGTGCTAAACTCTGGAGAAACGCTTTCTTTTTTTTCTCTGAGTCGGGATCTTGCTAAATTTTGCAGGCTGCCTCTGACCTGGACTTCAAGAGCCTCCTGTCTCCGCCTCCCAAGTTACTGGGATTACAGGAATGCTCCACTGTGCCGGCTGTGGAGTCACTGGTAACTAAAACAATTATTGCTGCCCTCGCGGACCTCAATCTAAGGAATGATACAGACATTAGTAAGTGTGTATGTATGTATGTATTTACTGCAGTAAGAAGCGCTGACGATCCTTCTGCCTCTCCCTCCCAAGTACTGGGATTACAGGCTGGTGTTAGACCAGGCTGCTTATGTTTTCACTTTGAGACAAGGTCTCACTAAATTGCTCAGACTACCTATGGCCTGGAACTCAGCGGTATGCCATGGCACCTGGCCTGTTTATTTATTTAACAGTGCTGGCCTCCAGTGCTACCTCTGCGCACCACATTCTCTATGCCAATTCTTTAAATGAGAATATGCATTTGGCTCAGTTGGTAGAGCACTGCGCTGCAGTCTCTGACGTCCCGAGTTCAATTCCCAGCACCACAAAAATGGGAGAAGGGCATGGCAATCCCAAAACAGTCAGCCATTGAAAACCCTATGAGGGTCGCTATGAGTCAGATACCGACTTGATGGCACCTAACAACAACAACAACAATGTATTGTGTAACAAATCATTTAAATTCTTAGTCAATTATTACCCACAAATTGACACATTGTAGTAAATAAGGGGAAGATATGTCATGAGAGAACATGGAATAATTTGGGAAGATGGAAAATATTTCCTGGAAGAAGCAGTCATCCATCTGATATCTAAGATACAGAGTACAGGTTACCCGGGAGAACAGAGAGGGGAAAATAGTCCTAGACAGAGTCCCCAGAACATGCAAAGACCCTGAGGTAGGATGGAAAATTGCCCAGTACTCAATCCCCCCTGATCCTGCCGTTATTGAATACATTGACCAGGTCAATTACCTCTGTTAAATTCTGTCGTGCTGGGCTAGGTTATGATTTTTTAAACAGAAAGATAAACCATAGGTTTTTTAGTCAAAGTTACCCTATATAGTGTAAAATTTTCAGAATCAAAATGGAGTTGTTTTGGTCAAGCCCTAACAAAAACAATAAAAAGAATAGTCATTTTGTTAAAAAGCCAGGAAGTTATAAAGGAGGGGATTGAACAAAATGCCTGATAGCAAGAACTATAACAAAAGATTCACGAAAAAAATCTGCAATAACTTTACCAAAAAATACTTGTGCAAGAATGTCTGCCCAACAACCATCTGTATTATCTTGGATTGACACCAGTTGCGTTATTGATCCTTGCATTCAAGGATAACTGATTCAAAATAACTTATATAATCCTCCTTATTTTGCTTTTAAACACTTCCCCTTGAGCTAGGCAGCGTGGCCCATGGCTGTAATCCTAGTGCCTGGGAGTGGGAGATGCAGGAGAATCTCAAGTCTGAGCCCAGAAGCAGCCTGTGCAACCTGGTGAGATGCTGTCTAAAAATTAAAAACTAAAAAGAGAGGCTGAGGGTGCAGCTCAGTGGTGGACTTCTAGCATATGCAAGTCCTGGGCTCCATCCCCAGCACTGTGGGGGGGAAATAAAGCAGGCCAGCATCAAAAGGAGCCAGCGTAAAATTTCCTACAGGCCACGAATGGGACAATTTGTCCTTTAACAAGGATATTGATTAAGTAGATCAGCAACCCATCACATGTTTAAATCCATGCACTTTTTATTTATTTTGAATTTACATAAAAGTTGCAGAAATAGGGCTGGGCATTACCTACCTGTAATCCTAGTGACTTGGCAAGCAGAGGCAGGAAGACTGCAAATTTGAGGCCAGAGGCAGCCTACATAACTTAGTGAGATCCTATCTCAAGATAACAAATTAAAAAGTAGCTGGGGGTGCTGCCCAGCAGTGCTTGCAAAGTACGTGCAAGGCCCTGGGTCCAGCCCTCAAGTACTGAAAAAAAAAAGTTGCAGAAATAATACACAGATTTCCCAGATTTCCCATAAACCCTTTATGCAGAGTCTCCACTTACCATTTCTTACTCCTTTGAATACTAAGGTTTTTGTTTGTTTGTTTGTTTGTTTGTTTTTGCGGTACTGGGGGTTGAACCCAGGGCCTCGCACTTGCATGTTTTGCAAGTGCTGGTCCACTGGGCGGCACCCCCAGCCTTTTTTTTTTTTTCCCTGAGACAGGGTCTCGCTAAATTACACAGACTGCCTCTGATTTGGAACTTGTGATCTTCCTGCCTCTGCCTCCGGAGCCGCTGGAATTACAGGCATGTGCCACCGCGCTGGGCTTGAATGCTAAATTTAAGATATGGTATCTCATGAACCCTTAACACTTCATTATATATAACTTAAATATAAGCACATTTTCCCACATGATCTTAGACCCACTTTGGAAATAAGAAAATTATTTTCTTTTCCGTTTGTTAGGATTACAGGCATACACTAGAGTGCCTGGCTGGGGGATTAATATTGACTCCGTTTTATGATAAAATTCTCAAAACCCATACGTGATTTCCCATAAAGTCCTTTAAGAGTTGAAAAATCCAACTGAGTGCGGTGGAGCATGCTTATAAAATTCCAGCTCTCAGGAGGAGGCTGAGGCGGGAGGATCAGCGCATGTTTGAAGTCAGCCTGGGCGACACAGTGAGTTCCAGAATGGCCTGGGCTACAGAGCAAGACTTTCTCCAGAAAAGAGAAAAAAACAAAAACCAAAAAAAAAAAAAAAAAAAAAAAAAAAAAAAAAAAAAAAAAAAAAAAAAAAAAAGGAGAAGGGAATCCATCTCACCATCATGTGCTGTCTCTCTTTTTTTTTTTTGTTTTTCCTCTTTTTAAATTTTTTTTTGTGTTTTGAAACATGGTCTGGCTGGATGGCCCAGGCTGACCTCACGCTTGCGTCTATCCTGCCTCAGCCTCCTGAGCGCTGGGATCACAGGCAGGCGCCACTATGCCCGGAATCACGTGTTGGATTTTGCTGTTAAGCCTCTAAATTTAATCTCCTCCTGTCTGGCACAATTCCTCAGTCTTTCCTTGTCTTCATGACCTTGGTACTTTGGAAAACTGCGGGCTAGTCATTTTGTAGAAAGGGCCTCTATTTGTCTAAGCGGTCCTCCCCTGTGGCAGGTAGTGCAGAGAGGACATTCCCTTCTCAGGATGCTTCCTGTCGATTTCCTCCATGACTGATGATGCTAACTTAGTGGAAATGCTGCCTGCCAGTTCCTCCAGCTGGAGTTACTAAGTTGCACTTGTCAATAAATGCTTGATGGGAAGAGGTTTTGCAACTAGTTAAATATCCTGTTTCTCAACAAAGGTTTGCCCACCAATTTAATATCCATTGACCATTCTTGGCTGAATCAATTATTATTATGATGGCTGCCAAAGGGTGATTTTCCAGTTCCATCTTTAAGCACTTCCTTAGTCACTGGCTCAGCAAGATGTTCCAGGATGGCTTGTCCTGTATTTTCCCCTCACCCATGCCCTGGAATCAACCATTTCTCCAAAGATCCCTGGTTCCTTTCAGTGGAGAATGATTTTTTCTTTCAGTACTGAGAAGTTGAGCCCAGGACCTCACATGTTCATGCTTTGCAAGGGCTGCACCTCTGAGCTGCATCCCCAGCTCATTATTTTACTTTTTATTTATTTATTTTTATTTTTATTTATTTATTTATTTATTTTGCGGTACGGGGGTTGAACCCAGGGCCTCACACCTGCATGCTCTGCAAGTGCTGGACCACTGAGCCGCGCCCCCGGCCCATTTTTTTACTTTTTGAGACAGGGTTTCACTAAGTTACGCAGACTGCGTCTGGTCTCGAACTTGCGATCCTCCTGCCTCAGCCTCCCCAGCCGCTAGGATTACAGGCGTGGGCCACCGCGCCCGGGTTTTTAATTTTTATTTTGAGACAGGGTCTCGCTAAATCACACAGGCAACCTCTGGTCTCGAGCTTGCAATCCTCCTGCCTCGGCCTCCTGAGTTGCTGGGATGACAGGCGTGAGCCACCCTGCCTGGCAGGAGAAGCATATTGAGAAATCAAAACCTGGGAGCTGGCTGTGGCCGTTGCTACCATGGTATCTCATTAATTCTTGGCTTTCTTGTTGTAGTACCTATGTATGCACATACCTAAATAGAGAGATTTATATATCTAGCCATCCATCCACCTGTCTCTAAAACTACGAGTGGGGCTGAGGAGGTAACTCAGCAGTAGCACCCTTGCTTAGGGTGCAGGAGGCCCAGGCTTCCAGCTCTAGCACTGCAGGAGGGTGGAAACTTGAACATCAACACTTCAGTTCTAATCTAACACCAAAATCTACCCCAGTCCCCGTACAAGTTTCTTTTTCTTCTTTCCTACCTTGCTTCCTTCCCTCCGTCCTTGCTTCCTTCCCTCCTTCCTCCCTCCCTCCCTCCCTCCCTCCCTCCCTCCTTCCCTGTTGTCATTCTTGCTGGTAGGACATATACCACACAAATGCAACATACAATTGGGACATCAGCCGGAGTATCGAGTCCAGCATGATAAGTGCCCTAATTCTTGTGCCCGGATCCTTAATAATGACTCCCATGGAGTAGTAATGGATTGGAGTTTGGCCGGCTCCTACCTGGCCAAGAATAAGACTGGGAAAGGGAGCTCTGTGAGTTTTCTTGAGGGGAGCCAATCAAAATTAAGGTGGTTAGGGCTGGTCAAGCTGGCCTGGGGCCATCTTTGCTCACTCGATGGGAGGGGCTGTTTTGAGTGAGTGAGATGAGCCTCTGGGTCAACTGGGGGTCAGCCCCTCAGGCTGTTATGAGGGACCCTAGCTGGGAAATATTATTTAAAAAATCCCCAACACTTCCCTCTCTTTCTTTCTTTCTTTCTTCTTTCTTTTCTCTTTTTTATCAGTATTAGGGTATTGAACCCAGGGCTTCACACATACTTTGCAAGTGCTCCACCACTGAGCTGCACCCCTAGCCCCTTTTTTATTTTTTATCTCGAGACAGTGTCTTACTAAATTATGAAGACTGCCTCTGGCCTCAAACTTATGATCCTCCTGCCCTTGCCTCCCAAATTGCTTGGATTACAGGTGTGCACCACTGTGCCCAGCTCCTTTGCAGCTTTCTAACTTCCTTCTCAGACCACAAGAACCCTGGCTCCCATAGTCCTCAACGCATTTATCCATTTGCCCACCCACCCTCCTACCTTGTATGTAACCCAACTCCCAGACACACTGCTGTCTTGGTCCATTTCTGTTGCAATGATGCTGTGCCTGAGCGTAGGTAATTAATAAAGAATAGAAGCTTAGGGGCTGGGGGTATAGCTCAGTGGTAGAACACTTGCCTCAGCATGCATGAGGGCTTGGGTTCAATCTCCACAAAATATATAGATTTTGTTGCAGTGACAACGTACCTGACACCAGGTTATTTATGCAGAACAGAAGTTTATGGGCTGGAGATGCAGCTCAGTGGTAGGGCACTTGCAAAGTAAGTGCAAGGCCCTGAGTTCAACCCCCAGTACTGCAACAAACAAACAAACAAACAAACCAAAACAGAGAGGAAGGAAGGAAGGAAGAAAAAAGGAAGGAAGAAGGAGAGAAGGAAGGAAGGAAGAAAGGAAGGAAGGGAGGGAAGGAGGAAGGAAGAAAGGAAGGAAGGGAGGGAAGGAGGAAGGAAGGGAGGGAAAGATGAAGGAAGGAAAGAAGGAAGGAAAGAAGGAAGAAAAGAAGGAAGGAAGGTCCTGTCCTAAGGGTTTTGCTAAATTGCTCAAGCTCCCTCTGGCCTCAAACTCATAATCATCCTGCCTCAGCTTCCCAGCTCTCTGGGATTACAGGCATGCACCATGGTGGCCACTGAGCGCAAAGAATGTTAAGGGCCAGGGGTTCAGCCCCTCATTATCGAGGGGAGGTAGAGAAGCTATTGGGGACCAACTGATAGTCTTGAAAAATCAGGAAGAGAAGCCAGATTTGGTGGTCCATTCCTGTAATCTCAGCCCTTGAGAGGCCGACACTGGGGGATTGCCATTTTTAGACCAGCTTGGCCTATGTAGCAAGACCCTGTCTGACAAAAAACAAAACAACGAAAAAGAATCATGAAGAGCGAATTAAGTATTTATGCAGACTTTTCCATACGCTGTACTTTTAGCTCCCCACATAGCAGACGAGGAGAAGATTCTTTTTACAGAAGTATTCCAGAAATAAAGGAAGGCCGGATAGATTTTGAGGATCACAGCCAGGCATGGTGGGACACAACTGGAATCCCAGCACCGGGGAAGCTGAGGCAAGAAGATTGACTCGAGTTCGAGACTAGACTGGTGAACATAGTGAGTTCCAGGCCAGCCTGAGCTACATGGTGAGACTCTGTCTAAAGAACACCAACAAAAATAAGGATTTGAATATCACTATATTGTAACTTCAAATGTATTATGAGCCTGCAGCCTTACCACTGTGGCATCAGATCCCATCAGATCTCGGAAGCTAAGCAGGGTTGGGCCCGGTTAGTACTTGGATGGGAGACCGCCTGGGAACACCAGGTGCTGTAGGCTTGGGAGACGGACCCAGCAACCCACTCCCAAAAATCAATCAGCCATTGAAAGCCCGATGAGTAGCAGAGAAGCACTGACAATAGTGTTTCGCCTGTTGTACGTAGGGTCGCTATGAGTAGGACACCAACTCGACAGCACCTAACAACAACAATTGAGGTATCATTCATGTGACATGATACCTGTATTTAAAGTGTATACTTTTATGACGTTTATTATATTCACCCAATAGGAAATGCTTATCTGCGGTTGCTAATAACACGAGGGAGCCATGCTACCATCGTGTGCCTTCTAGCATACAGACACAATCCTACCTGTGAAATAAATGCTCAGCCCCAAATTCAAGCTTCCAGATCTACCAGGTTACAGGAAATGCAAAGGAACAAGGGCCATGTTAAAGGGCACCACAGGACCATGGACACAGAGAGCAGAGCAGTGGTTGCTGGGGGAGGGGTATGGCAAATGAGGAGCAGCTGTTGCCTGGATAGTAGGTTCCTTTGGGCAACACTGACAAAGCTCTGGAATTAGATACGGTGACGGTTGCAAAACATCGGTAATATGATTAAAAAAAAGAAAGAAAGAAAACTATGGAATGGGGTTGAGCGGGGAGTTCAAGGCCCTGGGTTCCATGCGCAGCATCAAAACCCCAAAAATTAAGAGTAAAAAAATAAAATTAAACAAAATTTAAAAAGGAGCTTGGTAGCCCAGGGTGGTGTGCATACCTATAATCCCAGCCACTCAGGAGGCAGAGGCAGGAGGCTCACACATTTGAGATCAGAGGTAGCCTGTGCGATTTAGTGAGACCCTGTCTCCAAATAAAAAATAAAAAAAAGGGGGCTGGAGGTGCAGCTCAGTGGTGGAGCCCTGAACTGGATGTGTGAAGCCCTATGTTCAACAGGCAGTACTGAAGGGGAGAAAGAGGTGGGGGGGAGGGAGGGAGAGAGGGTGTGT
>VMDO01010816.1:0-29442 GCA_007922755.1 Pedetes capensis
ATCAAAGATTTCCTATTATTGTCTGACAAATAAATTTGGGAAATATAAATATATACACACACACATACACACATACATGCACATACACACACACACATATATACATATATATGTATGTGTGTATACATACATACATATACATATATACACACACATATATATACATATATGTATATATGTACATGTATATGATAGTATTAACTTGAACAAATTAGAGAGAATGATGGCTAATAAATTTGACTAGTGAGAAAGATGGAGAAAGGTAACAAATTCTAAATCAAGAGAGAAAGAAAAAAGTGAAGAGAGAAGCAAAGAAAATTGAACAAAAACAAAACCAACGCAGTCCAAAAACAAAAGAATAAAAACCATGACACCAAAAACCAAAATAAACAAACATACAAAAGAAACCAATACTGATTAGTTCATACTAGGTTTCAATCACTCAGTTCCTTGTGAGTCCTGTCTGCTTTCTAGATGTTGCCAAACAGCAGGTGCAGTCTTTGATCCATGCCTCAGTTCTAGATCAGTTCTCAGAGAGGGTGTGGACCCTCCCTGGTCCCTCCATATGCTGGTCCTGGTCTAAGCCTTCTGTCTGATGGGCCATCACAATCCCCTGTGTATTGACCCTACCAAAATCTTCTTATTTAACAGATATTGTTATACAAGAAGCATTATGTGACTTGACGCATTTTTATGATGGAGGATAAAAGATGACTTCCACAACTTCTTCATAAAGTTGCAAGAATGATGGGATGAGTGTGTTTAAAGTAAGGGAGAGCACATTAAGGGAAATTAATGATAGTTTTTTCTGTAATGATTATTTAGTTTAATTATTCACCATTTTCTTTGATCACATCTCATATTAAAGTCACAAAAACAAACTATTAATCTGTTAATCTGTTATTATGACTAAATAAAAATAACTTTACATATTTATACCATTCTTTATACATTTTCTTATTTTTGGAATCTATAATTAATAATGCTAACTATTGAAAATGCAGAGTTGAATGACTTTCAGTATATTCAGAATGTTCTTCAACCAGCATCACTATGCAATTCCTGAATATTTCAAAGAAAAATCTAAAATGAAACTTCATAATCATTAGTCTATTGCCTTCATCTCATGGAAACAAGTAATTTGCTCTCTGCTTCTATGAACTTACCAATTTTGTATGCTAATGCAAGTGGAATTATACTATAGGTAGCCTTGTATGTGTGGCTTTCTTCATTATGTGTAATATTTTCACAGATCAAATGTTTTAAAGAGTACACCAATATGTTATCCTTTTGTTCTTTTGTTTTGTAAGATTTATTCTTTAAATTTTTTGTACATCTTTCCTACACACAAAGTAATTTTTCATAAAATTTAGCATTCCTTTAACTCCTTAACAATGTTGAAACTTTTTTTAAAATGAATTTTGTTCTATATATTCAAGTATATATTATGATGTTATGGGATACATCATTAGATAGTAAAATAATTACCATAGTGAAGCTTATCTTTATTAAATCAAAATTACTCTGTTCATGAGTAAATTTCACTTTGTTTATCCATTCAGCAACTTCAAGATAGGATGTTTGTTTATACTTTTTGAGTAACAGTGATACAAAAAAATCATTTGCAAATTTTTGTTCTGTCACTTGTTTTTAATCATGCTTGGTATATATTTAAGAGTTAAATGCTATGTTCTATGGTAATTAGGTTTAATACATGGCATTATAAACAAAGTGAGTTTGCAGTTGCTGTACTATTTTACATCATAACAGCAAAGTATCTGGATTCCAATGTATTTATACACCAGAAAGCACTTTCTGATTTCATTTTGTTTTAAAATTGCAACCATTTGTGAAACTGAAATGATAAGCTACTGTGTTTTTTATTGGAATAGAGCTGATAACTAATGAGTAGTGATGTTGAGCATACCTTCAGTCATTTCTTGCTGTTTTGCATAGATTCTTAGAGAAATGTAGGTTTGAATCCTTTACCACTAAGACATGACACCTAATGAAAGGAAAGAATGAAATGGCACAAATAATTCTTATCCTATCAATATTTATATCCAATATGAAAAGACTATAGTCTCTAGTTTAAAAGTAGTATTGAATATTGTGGGATGGTGGAAAGGCTAAAATAGCAGCTTAGCAAGAGACTCTGTATGAAAGGGCATACCAAATAGACAGGATTAAAAGTTATAAAGTTTGTCCCAAACAAAGTAATTGGAAATCTACAAAATCACCTAGGTGATGACAGGTTAGACTAATCACTGCAAAAACAGGAGCTCATTAAACAGGAAAGGGAGTGCATGAATGAGCCAAACTATGAGAAAGAGAGTTTAGAACACAGCATCAGCTCCACAACTACCTGGCAGAGAAGCAAAAAAGTCACCAAAAGGCTTGAATCCACATAGAGAAGAAGCTTCACTGAAAGTGAGTAGTGCTCAGACACTAGGAAGTGCCTGAAGTATCTGTCAAATTTGTACCAGGGTATTATATCTACTAAAAATATAGGGATGAAATTCCACATTACTGGACTCAGTATATGAGTGGCACCAAGTTATACTCTATGAAATAATCCTGGCCTTCAACAAGGCTGAGAAGAAGGGTAACCTAATGTTGGGCACCTATACAGCACAGACATGGATCCTGAGAAAGAGATCACACGCATGCAGTGGTCACAGCTCTCGTGGCTGGGTCTAAACACATGAGGATAGTACCAAGATACCAGGACACATGAGAGGCAATTAACCTGCACAAGTGAGGAGGCACAGGCAGTCTGGGTGATTTAGACTTTGCTCAGCAGCCTGGAAGATGCATTATATGAAATTATCCTAGCCTGCGGCTGAAGCCAAAACAGAGAGAGAGTTGAGCCAGTGCCACAGCACCTGTAAGGCACAGGCATGGAGAATGGGGATGAAAGCCCAAAGGATGTGGTTTCAGCAGTTGTGGTTGGCAACCCACACTGAAGCCATTGGTTCCAAGACACCTGAAATGTGAGTACACAGAGAAGTGGAGGAGACCAGCCAGTCATTGAAAATTAGATTTGACCACATGCCCTGGCAGATCGCACAGGACTTTGCATAGAAATAAGGAGTTTACTTCTGTAGTTTTTAATTTGAACATCCATAGTACCTCCTGAAAATCCTACTGGGAGGCATCCGATTGGAAGGCAGAACATCTTGCCTGAAGATGGAACATCTGGTTGGGAGATGAGATATTCAGTGGGACATTCCGCCCAAAAGCAGGACAACTGGCTAGAATGTGGGACATCTAGCCAGAAAACAGAATTTCATAAACAGGTCCAGGTGAAAAAACTTCTACAAGAGTCTGACTATAGTGCTGTGCTGGAGTTTACTGATTTTACAATATTTCTTTTTTTCTATCATTTTGTCTCCCTTTCTTTCTTTGATGTGTATTTTTCTTCATTGTTCATACTTGTCAAATTAACCATTATATTTTTCCTTTCAGATTATCCTACTTATTTAAGAACAATTCTTTAAATGCTCAAGAAACTCATGTTAAAATAAAAAAGAAGAATTTAATATTCATATCCATTATATATTTTATGGGTTGGAAGTTAGCTCAGTTGGTAGAGTGCCACTCTTCTCTTTCTGAGGACTCAGATTTGATCCCCATAAAAAAACAAAATCAAAAACAAGAAAATAAATAAATGAAAAAACAGAAAACATAACAAATAAATGACAACAACAACAACAGCAAAAATCCAAGAGGATGTGGCAATCCACTCCTGGGACAATACTAAAACAATCAGCCATTGAAAAACACTGTGAAGGCCACTGTGAGCCAGACACAACTCCACAATACATAACAACGTACCTCTTACAATGTTTTTATATCCTTATATATACATATATACATATGTATATATATACATATATATACACATATATATACATATATATACATATATATATACATATATATACATATATATACATATATATATACATATATATATACATATATATACATATAGACAGATCTGTATTATTTTTTTGCCAGATTTTTTCTTATTCACTTTTCAAAGTTCTCCTTTATGCCTACTTTTCTTCCTCACTATCATCTGATCCTGTTATTCTACTTGCTCTACTCCCTCAGCTCTTCCCCTGACTTTTATCCCTATGCTATTGACATTCTCTACTGTAATTAATATCAAATGCCAAAGCATACTCTACCCTATCCCTAACAATTACTGTCCTTAGAAAACATCTCAAGCACTAGCTGGTTTCAAATTTAGTCAATTAGAAGTCTAGCTGTGGCCTATAGCCATCTTATTTTCAACAAAGGAGCAAAGCAAGTAAGCTGGAAAAAGGACAGCCTCTTCAACAAATGGTGCTGGGAAACATGGTCATCCACATGCAGAAAAATGAAAGCTGACCCCCATCTCTCAATATACACGAGAGTTAACTCAAAATGGATAAAAGATCTCAACATAAAACCAGAAACTTTAAAAGTTGTAGAAGGCAAGATAGGCAATATACTCCATCATATAGACATAGGAAAGTATTTCCTTAATAGGACTCCAATTGCTCAAGAAATTGCAACAAGAATAGATAAACAGGATCACATGAAATTAAAAAGCTTCTGCACAGCAAAAAAAACAAAACAAACAAAACAAAAAAAACAAAAAACAATTAACAGAGTCAAGGAAACCCCCACAGAATGGGAAAAAAATCTTCACATTTTATACATCTGACAAAGGTCTAATTACTAGAATTTACAAAGAACTCAAGAAAAAAAAAAAAAAAAAAACCAAAAACCAAACAACCCAATACACAAATGGGCAAAGGAACTGAGTAGACAGTTCTCAAATGAAGCAGTCCATAAATCCATGAAACACATGAAAAAGTGTTCAACATCCCTAGCCATTAGGGAAATGCAAATCAAAACAATGCTCAGATTTCACCTTACACCAGTAAGAATGGCCAAGATCAATAAAACAAACAACAACAAATGCTGGCGAGGTTGCAGGGAAAAGGGAACACTCTTACATTGTTGGTGGAGCTGTAAATTGGTGCAACTACTGTGGAAATCAATGTGGAGGTACCTCAAAAAACTAAAAATAGATCTACCATTGTTGTTGTTGTTAGGTGCCGTCGAGACGGTATCTGACTCATAGCGACCCTCATAGGGTTTTCAATGGCTGACTGTTTCGGGATTGCCAGGCCCTTCTCCCATTTTTGCGATGCTGGGAATTGAACTTGGGGCCTCAGAGACTGCAGCGCAGCACTCTACCCACTGAGCCAAATCCTAGCCCAGATCTACCATATGACCCAGCTATAACACTATTGGGAATTTACCCAAAGGGAGATGGGTCATCATACCACAGAGACACCTGCATCTCCATGTTCAGTGCAGTGCTTTTCACAATAGCAAGGATAAGGAATCAACAAAAGTGCCCTTCAACAGAAGAATGGATAAAAAAAACTATGGTGTATATATACACAATGGAATACTACTCAGCAATCAAGAAAAATGAAATAAGGTCATTCGCAGCAAAATGGATGGAATTAGAGAAAATTATTTTAAGTGAACCAACACGAGCTCAGAAAGAGAAACAACACATGTTCTCACTCATATGAGGGACCTGATTTAAAATTACAAGAAGGAAAAATCCTATTCAAAGGTCAGATCATAATAAAAGGGGGGTGGAAGATAAGAACGATGTCAATATAAATGGACTAGAAATTGCATGTAATTGTTCTAACAAGATAAAAACAAAGACCACTACAGGAAAAGTTTCTATCTTGAACAGAACTGGAACCCAAGGACATATAGAAAAATACTACTAAGTAAAAGATAGAGAAGACTTAGATGGGAAACTTAGATGGGAAGGGTGGGAGGGGGGAAGCATAGGGGAGGATAAGGGGTAACCTATATGAATAATGTTTATCAAAATGCATACATGAAAATGTCACAATGAAAAGCATGTCAAAATGAATCACATTATGATATACATTAAAAATTTCTAATAAAATAAAAGAAGTCTAGGTGTGGCAGGATTTATTTTCATACAATTAGATTGCTTTGTCCTCTCCAAGTGATACTGGGAACAAAGTGGGTATTCTGCACAAAAGGAGATTCAAAAATAATTCAGGAAGACATAGTCAGTATAACTGACTTGGAAGACACAAAATAGAAACATATAGAACATGAAAAATGAAGATGACAAGTCATCCCCAAATGACCTTATTTCCACCATCATGGAAAAGAAAGAAGGTGAAATCCTTAATTTCCTAGAGAAAGAATTTAAACACCCACTTACAAAAATGATAAGTGACCTCAAAGAAAGCATAACTAAGCAGATGAGTGCAATCCAGACAGTAAACAAAAAAGGGTCAAATTTAGAAGTAAAACTCAGAAAAAAAATCTTGAAAAAAATCACAAAGAAGTTCTGTAAATGAAGAACCCAATAAATCAAATAAGGCTCATTGCAGAGAACAATATCAGCAGAATAGATACTCAGAAGAAAGAATACCCAGAATGGAGGACAAGGTTGAGGAATTAAATAAATCAGACACAAAGAAAAAAACAATATGATCAGAATTTCCAACAAATATGGGACAATATGAAGAGACATAATCTAAGAATTCAGGGTGTAGCAGGAGGAATTCAAGGTAAAACCAAAGGCTTTGGAAATCTATTCAAAAAATATTAACAGAAACTTTGCAAATAGAGGATCAAATTACACCAAAATGACAGAGGCAAAGAGCCTCACCATGTCACATTAGACTTGTATTGCTAAATCTTCAACGCAAAGAATTCTAAAACCTACAAGAGAAAAGTGCTGATTCACTAACAAAGGCACATCTATCAAAATAACATTAGACCCCTCATGAACAATCGTAAAAGCAAGGGAAGCATAGAATGATATATTTCAAGTCCTGCAATCAAGTAATGGCCAGGCAAGAATATAAAATCCACAAAATTGTTCTGTAAAATAGATGGAGAAGGAGACTTTCCACAACAAATATAAGTGTAAGCAATTCATGACTTCCAAGCCAGCATTTCAGAGAATGCTGATGAAAATCCTACACACAGAAGAAGAAACACAAAACCAAACACAAAATCACAGGAATCATTACAGTCCATGAGAACAGTGATTGAATAAATGAAAGCTAATAAAGAAGGAAAGACAATCAATTCAATAAACCACCAAAACCGTAATATAAACAAGGAGCAAATTACAAAACATGTAACCCCCTACTACAAATCAACCAACAAAAATACCCAAAAAACCAAGCTCTTCTCAATAATATCCCTAAATATTAATAGCCTAGACTCTTCCCATAAAAGATACTATTCAGTCAATTGGGTCAAGAAGGGAAATCCTTCCATTTGTGCTCTCCAAGAGACCCACCTCACTCAAAAGGAAGCACAAGAACTGAAAATAAAAGGTTGGAAAATAATATATCAAGCATGGGGAAGCAAAAGGAAAAAAAGCAACAACAAAAGAGCCAAATATAGCTATATTGATATCTGACATACTGGACTTGAATCCTAAATTAATCAAAAGGGACAATGAAGGCAACTCCATATGAATAAAATAACAACAAATCAAGATGATATAAAAATAGTAACTGTGCACTAAGCACAAGTGCAACTAACTTCATTAATGAAAGGATTGTCCATAAAGGAACAGAAGAACCCAATATAATAATTGTGAATGACTTCCATACACCACTACCATCAATAAATACACCACCAAGATAAAAAAATCAAGAAAAAAACAATGGACTTAAAAAGCACCATAGACCAACTACACTTAACAGATTTCTATAGAATATTCTACACAACAGAGGTGGAATGCACATTCTTCCCAGCACCACATGGAACATTTTTAAAAGTAGGTCACATTCTAGTTCACAAAACGGGGCTCAATAATCCAAAAATAAACAGGAATGAAATCATTCTTTATATCTTACCAGATCATAATGGAATAAAACTAGAAACCAATAGCAAGGAAAACTGTAAAATGTCACAAATACTCGAGAATGAAATAACACATTTTTGAATCATCAATGGGTCATTGAGGAAATCAGAAAGGAAATTAAAAAGTTGCTACAATTAAATGAAACTCAAACCAGCAGATGAAAAGAAATTATTATGATTAAGGGAGAATTCAACAAAATAGAAACTAAAAAACTAATACAAAGAATCAGTGAAACCAAGAGTTGATTGTTCAAAAAGATAAATAAGATTGACAAATTTAATGAAACTAAGTAAAAAGACAGAGAGAGGGAGAAGACACACATAAAATAAGAGAGGAAAATGTGGGTCATAAAAACTGATAGCAATGAAATACAGAGGACTATCAGAGCTTATCTCTAGATATTATACTCCCCAAAAATGAAAATACAGAAGAAATGGATAAATTCCTTAGCACTTATGACCTGCCAAAATTATATCCAGAGGATATAAATCAATTAAAGTAATTGATGACAAGCAATGAAATGGAGGCAATAATAATTAACCTTCTGACAAAGAAAAGCCAAGATCATGATGAATTCTGTCACCCATTAAGAAGAATAAATACCTATCCTCTCAAAACTATTCTGTAAACTAAAAAGGGAAGCTATACTTCCAAAATCATTCTATGAAGCCGTTATCACCTTAATACCAAATCCAGATAAGGACACTATGAAAAAAAAACTATAGACCAGTATCTCTCAAGATCATTGATGTAAAATCTTTAATAGGATTCTTGCAAACTGCACATAACAAGACATAAAAAAGATTATACATCATGAGTAGGTGGATTTTATTTTCATGGATGCAACACTGGTTCAACATAAAAATTATAAATGTAATATAATCATAAATAGACTTGATGACAGAAATCACATGGTCATTTCAATATATGTGGAAAAAGATTTTGATAAAATTCAACATCCCTTCATGGTAAAAGTTCTGAAGAAACTGGGAATAGAAAGAACATACCTCAATAAAATAAAGATCATTTATGAAAAACCTATAGCCAGTATTATAGTAAATGGGGAAAACTTGAATGTATTCCCCCTAAGATAAAGAACAAGAAAAGGATGTCCACTTTGCCTTCAATATATTGATTGAAATTCCAGCCAAAGCAATAAAGCAAGGGAAAGAAATCAAAAGGATACAAATAGGGAATGAAGAGATCAACTTATCCCTGTTTGTACAAGATATGATCCTATGCTTTGAAAACCCCAAAGTCTCCGTTAGAAAACTCTTAAATCTAATTAGTTCCTTTAACAAGGGTGTAGAATACAAAACTAACATTCAAAAATCAGTGGCATTCCTTTATAGCAATAACGAACAAGGACAGAAAGAAATCAAGTTGAAAATCACATGCATAACAGCACTCTCAAAAATTAAGTATTTAGGAATCAATCTAACCAAAGATCCTAAGGACCTCTACAATGAAAAATTCAAAATACTAAAGAATGAAGAAGATGCTGGAAGATTGTATATTTCACAAATGATGATTTGCTTCACAGAAATTGTAAAAGCAATCCTAAATTTCATAAGAAAGCACAAAACATTGCATATAGCCAGAACAGCATCCTTATGTTACTCTTTGTGATTAATATTTCTGCTTGACACTCAGAAATTCCAATTATTTGTTCCATTTTTTTCTTGGAAGTTTTGATTGCTAGCATTGATTTCTTATGCTAAATAAAACCTGCTGTGGTGTTCTTATTGTTCTTTGCCGGTTGCAGTCTATAGACAAGATAATGAGTAACTATGTGGAGAATATATAAATATGAGGATTTTCTCCTTGTTAGTTTCCCTTGATGACCAGCCTCAGACTCTTGTATAAGCCCTGCCTGAGGTCCTTGTTCTTGAGTGCATATACCATCGGGTTGAGGGCAGAAGGAATAACATTGAGGAGGACATTGAGGAGAACTGGGATAAGGGAAGCTTTCATCCCCGCACTATGAGTGATGGACACAACAACTACTGCTGTGTAGAAGAAAAGGATTAGGATGAGGTGGGAAGTGCATGTACTTAAGGCCTTGGACATTGCCTCCACTGAGTTCAACATCAGCACAGAGCGAAGGATCAATGCATAGGAAAAATTAATCAAACCCAGATCACCTCCCAGTATTGCCCAAGCCAGTAGCAGCTGGTTGACTCTGTTGATTTTCCTGTCATCACAGGATAGGCTTGTGACTCCAAGGTTAGAGCAAAGACAATGCTCAATTTGATTTCGGGAACAATAGTACCTCTGAGCAGCCAACACAGGCACTGAGATGGGACACAAAGTGTTTCTCAGTGCCATGAGCACAGTCGCTTTGGCCACAAAAGGTTCAGTAATTATTGATGGATATCGCAGTGGTCTGCAGATGACCACACACCTATCTACAGCCATGCAGACGAAGATACCTGACTCCATGGCCACAAAACAATGGATGGATCTGAGCAAAGCACTCAGGGAGACTGATGGCCTTATCATTGAACCATAAAATGCCCAAAATCTTAGGCATGATGGTGGTCGCCAGGCCCATGTCCACCACAGCTAGGATGCCTAGGAAATAGTACATAGGCTGGTGCAGTGATGCCTCTTGGTAGATGGTGGTCAGGATAAGGATGTTGGCACTCAGATCCAGGAGGTAGAGCAGAGCCAGGGGCAGGGAGAGCCAGTGCTGCCAGCTGTGAATGCCTGGGAATCCCATTAGAATGAACTCAGAGACCTGGACCTTAGAGCTGTTGGAATCTCTGAGTTCCTGGAACATTCTTCACTAGGAAGAAAAAAAGCTTAATGTAACTATCTTGATTATGATGATGACAGTATTTGGCATGGGTTTACATGTTATTAAGCAGGATTTCACATCTTCATTGTTCTCTTCCTGTCACTCCTATTGCTCAGACAGCTCATGAAACATGAACTCCACTTGGTGGCACATCCTCTTTATGAATTCAGTAAATCATCCCTAAAATCCTGTGATGGAGGCCAAATTTTTCTGCCACCTATAACTGACAAATGAAATATTACAGAAATAAGAAACTTGTCCATCTTCCATGTTATAAGTTATAAAAACCAGACAGGATTAAAGTGATAAGATATTATAATTTAGCTCTTGAATTGAACTTGCTGATAAGTTGGTTGTTTAATAAACAGTATGTTTCAATTATTTCAGAAAAGAATCCATTCATACATATATTATAGACACAGAAGACCAGCTTCTGGTTTTCTCCCACTTGAGTAACATGTAACTGGAGATGTCACATTTATGTGTGAGTGTGGGATTTAATCTTCCATCTTTAGGAAATACATTTTTGGAATTGTCATGTACAGTGTATTGACATTTACAGTGTTTGTTAATTTTTTTCATAGAATAAGTTCCCAGATGCCATAAGAGGCTACTTGACATTGTTATGCAGACAAATCTGAGATATCACATTGTTACTTATTCACTTTTTCTACCCAGTTCTCTGTTTTATACTGAAAGATTAGATATAGCAAAAGTCCACTTCTTCTGGAAGTAAAAAAGTAGTATAGGATGAACATGTTAATAATGGTGTTTTTCTCAGATCCCTTCCTGTGTCAAAATAAAATCTTAGCATCATACAAGAATAGATTGAAATGGCACGAAGGCTAAACCTTAAAAATAATCAGGAACACTTTCTCAGATGGAAAGTCAAGTACTCTTATACTCGAAGTATTATTGTTAATCTGCCAGATCAATGTTCTCTTCTATTGTTGTTGGTATTTCCTACATCAAAAAGATATTTTCTGCTTTTGAAATCTTCTATTCTATGTAAGGCCCTCCTCCACCTCCAACAACACACCAAATCCACCTTCTTTCTTCACCCTCCAGAGGAAAAATCAACTCTCCCAAAAAGCATAGGCAACTTCATGTAAAGGTTGCCATGAGGTATAATTGGAGAATGGGAAGCTTGCAGAAAATGATGTTTGATGCTGAAATCCAAATCATAATATAATAAAAATTTATTGATTTTCTTGAATGACCCACAAAATAATACAAACTTTTATACTTGCACATACTGAATTTGTATTTATATTTGCAGCATCTCAGTAGATGTTATTTACATATTTGAAGCCAATCAATTTTTGTGAATGAGTGAACATATTAGCCAACTAATTCATTAATAAATTAATTAAACTTCATTGTAGACTTTAAGAATTATCAAATTGATGTCTACATGTCATTTTTCAAAAATATGAATGACTCTACCTGCAGAGACAAAATAAACATATCTAGTTCCACATCCCCTGACGTCTGGAGCCATAGCTACATGGCATGATATCCTGTCTGACCTCAGAAACTAAGCAGGGTCGATCTGGTTAGTCCTTGGAAGGGACACTGCGTCATAATACCAGGTGCTGCAGAATAAGGAGAAGTACCTGGCAATCTACTCCCGAAATAATCTGCCATCGAACCCCTACAAATAGTAGAGAAGCTCACAATAGTACTGTTTCTGTTGTACATAGGGTCCCTATGAGTCAGACTAGACTCTGTGGCACCTAAAAACAACACATCACCAAAAAATGTAAATTTATAAATAAAATTCCTGTCACAAAATGGAACAAACAAGAAAAAAATGCAAGAAAACAGTATAAATAAAGCACCATGTGAAACAAATATTTGGTTTAAATAATATGAGTCAATTACTTAAGATCCTCTACAAGTTGTTATTTTCACAATTGTGATGACTATAATATTTGTGCAATGAAAAGGTTTTACAAGGAACACCATACATAGAAGATGCTTCAAGTTTTTTGGAAACGTCAATCACACAAGCACATTATATTATCCTGTAGAAGTGGGAAGGACACATAAATGTCACCCAAACTAAAGACAATAAATGTTAGACTAAGATCACTTTTGCAAACAACAGAGAAAATGATTTGCAGTGTCTTTATAGATCATGATAGCAAATTGTTTCACCTCCATGTATGACACAGTTTTTCTAGTGCAAAATAGTAGGAAACTCTGAAATTGTCTTCCTTACTATATTATTTCACAGCAAAAACTACAAAACGGGTAAACTACTTAATCATTTCTTACTAGCTAATCCTCATTTCCTACTTAGTAACTCTGGTATTTACTATGTTAAGAATTGCAAGGCTTTGTAAAGCCCTGGAATTTATCTTAATAAAAGAATAATATGGATTTGTAAACTAATAATATTTCCTTGAGTACCAAAATTTTCGGGTTTTTTTCTGTCTGGTTTGTAGATTTTTACTTTATGTTTGTATTGTAGAAATAAGCTAGATTTTGAAATGTATTTTAATAATTATTTTTAGATGTACAACAGGCATACATAGATGGATGTATAAAGCATTCATATATAGCTGAATGCATTATCACAAAGTGAGTATACTTGTATAACCAAGAAATAGATCCATATTATGTCTTGCTCCCTGCCAATCACTTTCTGCTTCCCTTCTCCTTGAAGGTAGCAAAGATATTAAGATGTAAAATTTGCATAGCAACCTTGTATTTTTATGTTGTGTACAACAAAAATGTAAACACCATCAAAGTAAACAAGAGTATAATATACATAATTCTTAGCTTTAAAAGTGTCATAAATTGCTAAGTTAATAAGAGTATCATTGCTTCTCTCCTTCAAAATATTTGAACAGTCAACTATGACTCTCATGTGTTTTGCAACAGTTGTTTCTGTTCGGTGCCCTCAAGTCATATCTGACATATAGTGGCCCTCACAGAGTTTTCAATGGCAGATTTCTTCCCCATTGCCTGGGAGAGGATGCCACATCCTTCTCTCATTTTTTGCAATACTGGGGATCAAACTCGGGACCTCAGAGACTGCAGAGCAGCACTCTACCAACTGAGCTAAATCCCAGCCCTTTGCAACAGTAGCTACTTGAAAAATTAGGAAAAACATTGACAACCGTAAACCGGAGGGGGAATTATACACCTGAAATAACCTGTGCTGTACTTTGAAGAGAGATTATTTCCTAAAAATGAGAGGAATATCCTATTTCTATTCCTCATGTTTTCATTTTAGTTGTAAGTTTAATTGCTAATACTGACACTGTTGTTACATAAGAAGTAGAGGTCTCATTTTCAATAAATTTTCAAATCTCAGGTAAAGCAGCAAACTGCTATCAAATAGCATGTTGTTAACTACACATTATGGGAGAAGGTTGTGGCAATCCACTCCTGAGACAGTGCCAAAACAATCAGCCTTTGAAAACCCTATGAAGGTTGCTATGAGTCGAACAGGACTTGATGGCACATAACAATAATAACAACAACAACTACAAGTTAGGAAGAAGGACCTGGCAACTCACTCTCAAAAAATAATCAGCCACTGGAAACCCTGTGAATAGCAGAGAAGCACTAACAATAGTGTTTTACCTGTTGTATATAAGGTCACTATGAGTCATACAAGAACTCCATGGCACCTAACAATAACAAATTAGTTAAACTTTTCCTGTACAGATATAAAACACTTTCCATATCATGTGACTTTACTTTTCTCCATGGAAAATAGAATAATTATGCTGTGAGCAAGATGCTCATTGAAGTAGTAACATTAAGTATGAATTTCACCAATCATAAAGTACAATTTTGAAAACAACTACTGTCTATTCTTATCCCAAATCCCATAGACAGTGTGTGTCCTCTCATGACTACCCTCAAAGTTCACAACTCATGTGCATCTCTCAAGGTGTCAATTGGCTCATCCAATTCAGTTTTATTGTCAAAAGTGGATGAAAGGCAGCCATAACTAAAGTTTCTCTGGGCCTGAAGCAAATTCATTGCATTCTCTTTCTGAAGAACAAGAGAAACTGATAAGAAGTAATTATATTCTTAAATGATCAAGAACTCTTCTCCAGCTATTTCTCCTTACCATGCAGTGATGTCTCTGACTTCTGCCATTTCTGGTGATTCCTCTTTGGTCAGGGAAATCACAGATTTGCATAATCAGCATGAAAAGTTACACTGAATGGCAATGAGGGAACTTGAGGAATAAACATTTCACAAAAAAAGAAAACAATCTTTACAACATTTATGCCTTTCAACTGGGTGCATGACATAAAATCTAAGTTTCTGAAAATATGATCAATTAGTGTATGCACAAAGGCACTGTGCACTTTAATAGAGCCTCTTTCTAACCTTTCTTCTGCTAACAACATAAACAATTCTGACCATACTTTGCCTTTATATCCCCTTTAATACCTAATTTCTGGAAGTCAAAACAGTGAGGTGAATGCAGTCTGGTCCAGGTACTCAGAGTCTTGATCAAAACACTCAGAATTATGCAGTATATGTACCTGCATGCACCTCAATATTCAAATCCCTTGGTATCTGCACCTTGAAATGAGCCTTTAAAGAAAAACCCCAAGGGACAATTTCAGACTTTAAGGCACACAGGTGCTGGTATATGAAACATAATACCAATATGGTAGGAGGAAAATGAGTAAGAGCTATCCATCTTTATCATTTCTGTCATCCTACAAAAATAAGTGAATAATCCCATACACATGTATCAGTGCATGTGTTTTTATGTGTCCATGTATACATGGGGAAAAATTAGAATGAACATATATTAATTTAAATGAAAATCCATGACCCTAATTTTCTTAGCTTTCTCTGTGTTTAGGCTTTATGTGACACAAATGTAAGGCCTTTATGTATAAAATAGTTTTCTTTGTTTTTGTTTTTCTTTTTAATGTAATTAATTAATTTTTTAACATAAGTTCTCACTAAGTTGCACAGGCTGCCTCTAGCCTCAACTTCGCAACTATCCTGCCTCAAATTTGTGAGCTGCTGAGATTATAGGTGGGCACTTTGGCACCCAATTCTACACACAAAATATTTTCATCATCCAAATGCTTATGTTACTTCATTTATGTATCTACTTGAATAACATCATTGATTGCTTAATACTCTCCAAGTAAGGATAGTCACTAAAAAAATCATGAGATAACATGAACTTGAGTTGTCAAGAAATTTATTGTCAAATAAAGTAGATGATGATTATTATGATATCATAGAAATTCATCAAAAGTTCAGGTATGTTGTGCATAAAAATCAGGAAAAATAACATGTTCTAATTCTGAAATAGTGAATGTGAGATTGGAAATTCCAAAAATAAAAACACAACAAATGATACTAATTTTAAGTATCCTTGATTTGAAAAAGTCTTATGTTTCTTAAATTGTAAAAATAAAAGTGAATTTAGAAAAACGGAAATAGATTGTTAAATTCTATAATGTAGAGGTAATTTGCAGTACCTTTTTTTGAGACAGGGTCTTGCTATATATGTACCAGAGGATGACGTAGAACCCAGTGTGTAGCCCAGGCTGGCCTTGGATTTGCATTGGTCCTCCTGCTTCAGACTCCCAACTGCTGGGTGCAATACATTTTTTTCTAGGAATTTACTGTGCATCATTCTGATGAAATGTGTGGGTAACAGTATTTTAAAACAATAATCCCATTATTTTTAATGGTTATCGTGTATGAAGTGTGACCAAAAAGTATTGTCCATTCCTACCACTAGTCCCCCCCAATTGGGTCTATTTCTATTTTCCAACCTTAGATGAATATGATATATATATATGTATATATATATATACATATATATATGTATATTGTTGTTGTTAGGTGCCGTTGAATCGTGTCCGCCTCATAGCAACCCTCATAGGGTTTTCAATGGCAGATTGTTTCGGGATTGCCTTGGGAGTGGGTTGCCCCATCCTTCTCCCATTTTTGTGGTGCTGGGAATCGAACTCGGGACCTCAGAGACTGCAGAGCTGCGCTCTACCAACTGAGCTAAATCCCAGACTCTCTCTCTCTCTCTCTCTATATATATATATATATATGCACATAAATTTATTTTTCTTTTAGCTAAATCTAGCTCAGGGATATGAGTGAGAATGTGTGGTACCTCTTTTTTTGAATTTGGGCTATTTCACCTAAAGTGATGCTCTTCAGTTCCATCCATTTTACTGCAAATGATGTAATTCAAATCTTTTTAATGTACATTATTTTATTTAATACATTTTACTTAATACATTTATTTAATGCATTTTATTTAGTTCTTATTCTATCAGTATGTACATCCAATGTGAAAAAACTAAAGTCTCTGGTTTAAAAGTCGATATTGCATTTTTGTGGGACAGAGGAAAGGTTAAAAAGGCAGCTTAGCAACAGTTTCTGTATGAAAGGGCACACCAAACATAAAGGATAAAAAGGTATAAGTTTTTCCTAAACTATATAATAGGAAATCTACAAAACCACCTTGTTGTTGTTGTTGTTGTTGTTAGGTGCCATCAAGTCATGTCCAACTCATAGAGACCCTCATAGGGTTTTCAACGGCGGATTGTTTGTTTTGGGGATTGCCTCAGGAGTGGATTGCCACTTCCTTCTCCTATTAGGTGATGATAGGTTAGACTAATCATGTCAAAATCAGGCACCCATGAAACAGAAATGGGAGTCCATAACTGAGCCAAGCCACAAGAAAGAGATTGTAGGACACAGCACCAGCTGCATAGCTACCTGGAAGAGAAGAGGAATGATCACCAAAATGCTTGAATCCACTGAAGGAAGTTTCACCCAAAGTGAGTAGCTCTCAGACACTGGGAAGTGCCTACAGGATTTGTCAGATTTATCCACTAAGAATACAAGAAAGAAATTCCACATTATTGGACTGAGTATAGGCAAGTGGCACCAAGATGCACTCACTAAAATTATCCTGGATTTCAACAAGGCTAAGATGAAAGGTGCTGGCCTGATATTGGGCACCTATAAAACACAGGCACAGAAACAGGGAAGAGATCACACACACGTAGTGGTGACAGCACTGGTGGTTGGTACTGAACTCATGAGGATAGTATGAAGATATCTGGACACATGAGGTGCCAGTAACCTAGGCTAGTGAGGAGGCTCAAGTAGTCTGGGTGATTTAGACTTTGCTCAGCAGCCTAGGAGATGCAGTCTATGAAATTATCCCAGCCTGCAACTGAAGCCAAAGCAGAGAGAGCTGGCCCAGTACCAGAGCACCTGTAAGGCATAGACATGAAGACGGGGAAGAGACCTCAGCGGCTGTGGTCTCAGCAGTGGTGTCTGGCAACTGACTCTGGGGCCGTGAGGGTGGTTCCAAGGCACCTGAAGTGTTCGTATACAAAGAAGTAGAGGAGACCCACCAGTCTTTGTAAATTAGACTTGACCACATGTCATGGAAGATGGCACAGGAATCTACATAGTGAGAAATAAGGAGTGTACTTCTGTACTTTGTAATTTGAACCTCCACAGTGGCTACTGAAAATCCAATTATATGGCACCTAGTTGGAAGGCAGGACATCTTGCTTGAAGATGGAACATCCGGTTGGGGGTGGGACATCTGGCCCAATGCAGGACATCTAAGGTGGGATATCTCACCAGAAGGCAGAACTTCCTAAACAGGTCCAGGTCAAGAGACATTTACAATAGACTGACTGTAGTGTTGGACTGGACTTCCCTTTGTTAACTTTATTTCTTTTTTTCCTATGATTTTCCCTCCCTTTCTTTCTTTAATGTATATTTTTCTTCATCCTTCTTACTTGTCAAATTTAACATTTTATTTTTCCTTTCAGATAATACTAGTTATTTAAGAAGAATTCTTTCAATGCTTAACAAGCTCATGTTATAAAACAAGGAGGAGGAATCAATGATAGCAGATAGATAACACCTGCCTTGAGACTTGAAGAAATAGGAGACCTTAAATAATGTTTTTAAATTCACACTGAACAGATAGATATAGTAAAAAATAAAATAAGAGTGAGGGGTAAATAAATACAGAGCTAGGTAGCTAGCATCAATAGCAGAAACATTTTAAAAATAAAAAAAGGAGAAAGAATCAGTGCAGCAAGTCAGAAAGAGATCACCATCAGAAATGTGGAGCTTTGTATGAGCAGGAAGAGAAAATTACTACTACCTTCACATAGCCCACCAATTCCACTAACAAGACATGGGCTGCACAGACTGTGGAGTTTGGAGGAGGAGTTCCTAGGGGGAGTCCAAACCAGAGTCCACCTGAGAAGGCGCTTATGATAATCACTTATCATCCTGCCTGCTGAACATAGAATTCAGTGCAGGGATAATTCCACATGGGAGCCTAGGGTTCAGATCTGCGGTGGAGAACAACCCTGGCAACCCATCAACATCCTGGTGACAAGGTGTTAGAAGCACTTTTCGTGGAGAGAGTCTAGTGAGTGAGCCCCAGGGTCAGGAAGCACAGTCAATGCCAAAAATGCAGTCTGCCATCTCCCTGCTGCAGAAGTTCTGGTTTTTCTGTTTGTGATAGGAGTACAGTGTGGTGTTATATCCACATGGAAGCACAGGCCTCAGATTTACTGTGGGTGACACTCCATCATGCTGCCCACTGCAACATAGGATCATCATCTTGTGAGCCCTGAAATCAAGACACGCCAGAGAGTGTGGCATGAGAGACTCAACCTGCCACCATCTGCAGCTGCAGATTGGGCTGCACTCTGTGAGATGAGACCTTGGTGAATGTGAGCTCTGCAGGGGAGCACAAGCCTCAAAATGTCTGGAGGTAACATGCCATCACCCTGCTAGTGCAGCACTGATGATGTACCCACAGGGCAGGTCACCAAGTGTACCCTGAAAACTGGTCCAGCCTGAGAGAGCAGTGTGGACATCCTCTCACCATCCCTACTGGAAGGATACTGCACAGAAACCCCTGCTTCAGGCTTGCCAGCTTTCAAAAAGAGAGCATACAGGGAAAATCCCTTTCCATGTGGTAGAATTGAGAAACCTCAAAATAATGCTGTCTTCACTAGTTAGGAAAATTTATACCAAAGAACAATTAAAACTGAACTATATAGGCAGACCCACCAGCAGGGAACTGGCTAAACAATGACCCAGCATGGCTTTTCTTGAAAGAAAAAGTCAGGAAGGAGGTACTGTGGTATACCCAGCAAAGCTAGTTGGCTGAGGAAAGTGTGGCAGGGCCCTTACAGAAGGTTGCAAGTGTTAGGTAGGAAGGCAGTCAAAGAGGAGGTCTCGAGGACTCTCCAAGTAACAGTCAAAATGAGGGTCTGTGACTGTGTGAGTGGTGGTTTATTTATTTATTTATTTATTTTTCCTGGAGAGATGATCACCACCCTACCCTTAGTCCCATTGGAACTATAAGCTGAAAAGAGGGAAACTGAGAGGTAGAGAATCCAGGGACAGTGAAGCATGGCATGTTCTGCTGGTTCCCTGAGCCAAGGAGAACTTATTTAGAATAGGTGCATCTGGGGCCTGGTAGGACTCGGGACATGGAGAAGTAGTGCCACAACTTGGGGAGCCTAAAACATATGAGTTAGACTGTAGACCAATTGGGGGCTAAGAACACAAAGGATGGAGAGAAACTGTGGGGGGAGTGCTGAATACAGACTTTGGCAGCAGAAGTTAGACACTGGGCACTGAAGCTGCAAACCACAGGGTAGGAGAGGGAAAGAGAAGCACTAACAACTCATCATCACACAAACTCAAGGGAACTCTGGGGAGGGGGGAGAATCTCTTTACACACAGAGGACATGGGACTTAGCACCCAGACGAAGCATTGAGCAAGCCTCTGCTCAAAAACACACGAAACATGAAGGGACATGCTGGATGGGGCAATCCTATAGACCAAAGCATCTCAAGAGATAACATCAGGGAAATTAGATTTATGGAGATGCCTGAAGGAGAATTCAGAACCTTGTTTAAAAGTATGTTAAAAGACCTCAAAGAAATCACCATGAAATCTATTGATTCATTCTATTAAAAAATATTATTTGGAGGAGAAGTTCTCCAAAGAAGTTGAAAATTTGATCAGGTAGGCTTCATTCCATGAATGCAAAAGAAGTTCAATATATGAAAATCAATATAATTCAACACATCAAGAGACTTGCAAACAGAAATCATATGCTCATTTTGATTGATGCTGAGAAGGCCTTTGACAAAGTACAACACTCTTCCATGATAAAAACTCTGGAGAAGTTAGGCATAATAGGAAAATACCTCAACATCATAATGGCCATTTATGACAGATCTACAGCTAATATCATATTAAATGGAGAAAAATTGAAACGATTTCCTCTAAGATCAGGAAGAAGACAAGGGTGTCCACTCTCTCCTATCTCACTCAATATTGTGATTGAAGTCCTAACCAGAGCAATCAGACAATAGAAGGAAATCAAAGGGTTACAGTTAGGCAAGGAAGTAGTCAAATTGTCCATATTCACAGATGACATGATTCTTTACCTAAAAGACCCAAAAACTCCTCTAGAAAACTTTTAGACCTAATTAACTCCTTCACCAAAGTAGCAGGATACAAAATTAACACTCAAAATAAGTAGCCTTCTTTTACATTAACTGTGAGCAGGAAGAAAAGGAAATTAAGACAAAAAACCCTTTCGTGGTAACCTACCAAAAACTTAAATACTTAGGAATCAATCTAATGGTTCCTCAGAAAACTAAAAATAGAACTACCATATGATCCAGCCATATCACTCCTGGGTGTATATCCAAAGGAAGACAAGTCATACTGCAGAGACACCAACACTTCCACATTTATTACAGCATTCTTCACAATTACAAAGACATGAGCTCATCCTAGATGCCCATCAAAATATTATTGGATTAAAAAGGAGGTATAGATACACAATTTAATAACATTCAGCAAAAATAAAAGTGATATTATGTCATCTGCAGCAAAATTGATGGAACTTGAGATCTTTATGTTAAGTAAAATAACCAAGAATCAAAAGGAGAAGTATGATGTTCTCACTTTTATGTGGAAGCTACATTTACCTTAAAGAGAAAAAACAAATTATATATACATATATATATATATATATATATATATTTGTGGGGGTGTATATTGTATATATTGAATATATTTAATACTAGAAAATACAAAGGAATACATTATGAGAGGAGAGAACACTGGTGGGATGGCGTTGTTGCTTTTAGGTGACTTCAAGGCAAGTCTGACTCATAGTGACCCTATGTACAGGAGTTTGAAACACTTCTCAATTTTGTGCCAGGCACATGATCATATTTATATTTAAGACCATTGTTGTAGACACTTTGTCAATCCATCTGGTGGAGGGTTTTTCTTTTTTTCACTGATCTTCCACTCTCCCAAACATGATGGCTTTCTCCAGGGATTGATCTCTCCTTACTACATGTCTGAAATATGTAAGATGCAGTCTGGCCATTCTTGCTTCCAAAGAGCACTGTGGTTGCACTTCTTCTAGGACAGATGTGTTGGTTCTTTTGGCAGTCCATGATATATTCAATAGATGTCTCCAGCATCATAATTCAAAAGCATCAATTCTTTTCCTGTCTCCCTTTTTCAAAGTCCAGCTTTCACAACCACTTAATGTGACTGAAAATACCATGGCATGAGTCAGACCCACCTTTGTCTTTAATACGACATTTTTACTTTTCAATACTCTAAACAGATCTTTTGACACAGCTTTTCCTAGAACAATGCATCTTTTGATTTCTTGAGTGCTGCTTCCATGGTTGTTGATTATAGAGCCAAGCAAAGCAAAACCTTTTACAACCTCACTCTTTTCTCCATTTATTGTGAAGTTGCATACTGACCCAGTCATAAAGATTTTTGTTTTGTTGATGTTTAGGCACAACCAATATTGAAGGCTATGATCTTTGATGTTCATCAGTAAATGTTTTAAATTCTCTTCACTTTCAGCAAGCACAGTTGTGTAATCTGCATAACACAGGTTATTAATGAATCTTCCTCCAATCCTGATGCCATGATCGTGTTCTTCCTCATAAAGTCCAGCTTCTCAGAATATTTGCTCAGCATATAAATTGAAGAGATATGGTGAAAGTATATAGCCCTGATTCACACCTTTCTCAACTTTAAACCAAGCAGTGTTTCCTTGTTCTATGTGAACAAATGCCTCCTGGTTCATGTGCAGATTTCTCATGAGCACAATTAGGTGTCATGGTATTCCCATTTTCCAAAGTGTTATACATAATTTGTTATGATCCACAAAGTCAAATGCCTTTGCCTAGTCAGTAAAACATAGATAGACATCTTTCTGATATTCTCTGCTTTCAGCTAATATCCACCTGACATCAGCAATGATGTCCCTGGTTCCCCACCCTCTTCTGAATCCCGCTTGATTTTCCAGTAATTCCCTGTCTGCATACTGCTGCAGTCACTTTTGAATGATCTTTAGTAAAATTTTGCTTGTGTGCAATACTAATGATATTGTCCAATAGTTTGCACATTCAGTTGGATCCCCTTTTTTGGGAATAGGCACAAATATGGATCTCTTCCAGTCAGTTGGCCAGGTAGCTGTTTTTCAAATCTGCTGGCATAAACATGTTAGCACCTCCAGTGCTGCATCTGTTTGTTGAAACATCTCTATTGGTATCCCATAAATTCTTGGAGCCTTGTTTTTTGCCAGATCTTCAAAGGTGGCTTCCACTTCATCCTTCAATACCATTGGTTCCTCTTCATATGCAACCTCTTGAAAAAGTTGGTCATTTACCAATTCTTTTTTGTATAACAACACTGTGTATTCCTTTCATCTTCTTTTGATGTTTCCTGCACTGTTTAATATTTCCCTATAGAGTATTTCATAATTGCCACTTGAATTTTTTCTTCACTTCCTTAGGTTTGAGAAACACAGAGTGTGTTCTTCCCTTTTGGTTTTCTGCCTCCAGCTCTTTGCACATGTTATTATAATATTTGTTTTTGTCTTCTCAAGCTGCCTTTTGAAATCTTCTGGTTAGGTCCTTAACTTCATTATGTCTTCCTTTTACTTTAGCTGCTTGATGTTCAAGGGCAAGTTCCAGAGTCTTTTTTTGATATGTAATGTGGTCTTTTCTTTTTTTCTTGTCTTTCAAATAACTTTTTGCTTCCTGCTTGAATGATATCTTTAATGTCATGTTACAACTTGTCTGCTCTCCTATCATTTGTAGCTAATGCATTAAACTTATTCTTCAGGTGGTCTCTGAACTCAGGTATGACTTAAAGTCATACCTTGGCTCTCATATACTTATTCTGATTTCTTCAGCTTCAGTTTGAACCTCCATATAAGAAGTTGGTGGTCCAATCCACAATCAGCACCTGGTCTTGTTTTGACATTTGATATAGAGCTTTTACATCATCTATTTCCAAATATGTAGTCAATTTGATTCTTGTATGTTCCATCTGGTGAAATCTGTGTGTATAGTTGCCATTTATGTTGTTGAAAAAATATATTTGCAACGAAAAGGTCATTGGTCTGATAAAATTCTATCATGCAATCTCCAGCTTCGTTTCTGTCACCATGACCATATTTTCTGACTACTGAGGCTTCTTCTTTTTTTCCAACCTTTGCATTCCAGTCATCAGCAATTATCAGTATGCCCTGAATGCATGTTTGATCTATTTCAGATTGCAGAAGCTGGTAGAAATCTTCCCTTTCTTTTTTTGTGGCCTTCTTGGTGGGTGCATACATTTGAGTAATAGTCATATCAACTGGCCTTCCTTAGGCATATGGATATTATTCTATCACTGACAACATTGTATTTCAGGACAGATCTTGAGGGGGAAGGATAAGCAACATATGAGGGAGAGATGGGGGAGAGAACAAGTACAAAATACAGTTTGCAATTTTATGAAAATCACATAATGAATCACATTATACTACATGCATTCTCAAAAAATTTTTTATTATAACTAATAAATACATATATGTATTACATATTAATCAAAAATTTTTGTCAAACATTTTAGGAGATGAAATGTCATCAATCTTCATTTGCAAATTGTGCAGTGTATATAGGAAATGATTTGTCACTCTATACCTCATTAAAAAACACAATTAAGATACTTAATAAAAAAGGAAAAAAGTAAACTTTGATATTGACATGTATATGCCCTGAACATGTATATTCAACATTGTCTAGAGATTTTAACCACTGAAAATATGTACATAATGAAATATATATTCTGAATGTTTTTTCTTGGATTCCTTGAGATAAATAGCATCTTTATATTAATTTTTGTGATTAATATTTTTTCTTGACACTCAGAAATTCCAAATATTAGTTCCATTTTTTTCTCTGAACTTCCAGTTGTTGACATTGATTTCTTATGCCTAATGAAACTCTGCTGTAGTGTTCCCATTATTTCTCCTTATGATTTGCAGGCTTTGGAGAAGACAGTGGGTAAATGTGTGGAGAATATATAAATATGAGGATTTTCTCCTTGTTAGTTTCCCTTGATGACCAGCCTCAGACTCTTGTATAAGCCCTGCCTGAGGTCCTTGTTCTTGAGTGCATAAACCATGGGGTTGACAGCAGGAGGAATACCATTGTGGAGCACATTGAGGAGAACCAGGATAAGAGGAACTTTCATTCCTGCACTGTGAGTGATTGAAATGACAATGATGACTGTGTAGAAGAAAAGGATTAGGATGAGGTGGGAAGTGCATGTAGTTAAGGCCTTGGACATTGCCTGCACTGAGTTCAGCCTCAGCACAGAACGAAGGATCAAAGCATAGGAAAAAATAATCAAACCCAGATCACTTCCCATGAATATCGAAGCCAATACCAGCTGGTTGATACTGTTGATTTTCCTGTCATCACAGGATAAGCTTGTGACTCCAAGGTTAGAGCAAAGACAGTGCTCAATTCATTTCGGGAACAATAGTACCTCTGAACAGCCAACACAGGCACTGAGATGGGACACAAAGGGTTTCTCAGTGCCATGAACACAGTCGCTTTGGCCACAAAAAAATCAGTAATTATTGATGGATATCAGAGTGGTCTGCAGATGGCCACACACCTATCTACAGCCATGCAGATGAAGATACCTGACTCCATGGCCACAAAACAATGGATGGCATACATCTGAGCAAAGCACTCAGGGAGACTGATGGCCTTAGCATTGAACCATAAAATGCCCAAAATCTTAGGCATGATGGTGGTCGCCACAACCATGTCCACCACAGCCAGGATGCTTAGAAAATGGTACATAGGCTGGTGCAGTGATGCCTCTTGGTGGGTGGTGGTCAGGATAAGGATGTTGGCACTTAAAGCCAGGAGGCAGAGCAGAATCAAGGGCAGGGAGAGCCAGTGCTGTCAGCCATGAATGCTTGGGAATCCCATCAGAATGAACTCAGAAACCTGGATCTTAGAGATGTTGGAATCTCTGAAATCCTGGAACATCCTTTTGAGGGAATAAAACAAGTTTAATATTGCTACTCTTAATGATCTCTAATACAGTGTTGACTAAGACTTTCCCAGGATATTGTATTTAGGGAGATTCATTGTGCTCATTTTTCTCATCTTGCCATTCACATTTATTAGTCTCCTTATGCAATAGGAAATCCTATAGGTAATATATTCTATTTAACTCTGTAGTCACCCACAAAATTTCATAATGCTAACCATTTTCCCAGTCATCACCTGGTTGAGTAATAGAATGTTAGAGAAAATCAGGACTTCTTTCATGTTCTATTAGTAGGTCAATAGGCCAAGGTGAAAGTGATTCAATATTATACTCAGACTATTGTATTTGGCTTTACTAATGAGGTGGATAATTTAGAGGACCATGTTATAGATTCAATCAAGGGTTTTTTTGGGGGGAAGTTATACTATAGCACAGATATCACAGAACTCTTTCAATTCATGTACTTGAGAAATTATGAACTCATATCTATGCATAAACAGACATATTTAATAAAACACACACATAAGTTATAATTGATACTGTAGGAGCAGGATAGACCTTTAAATGTAGTTGTAATACTTAAATTTTTGTGTTTTTGTATTTTGGGGGTGCTGAGAAATGAACTCAGTTCCTTGTAGATGCTGGGCAAGTGCTACACCACTGAGTTACATCCCCAGATTCTAATGCTTAAAATATGTATTGATGTATAACATGTACACACAAATGAATTCACAAACCAAATAAAAATGTATTATTTACAAAGTGAATAGATTTATATAACCAGAAGATAGAACAACTTCATCCATGTTCCCTACAACCACTTTCTCCTTCCTTCCTCCTCAAAGGTAACCTAGAACTAAAACAACATGTAGACCAACCTTGTCTTTTACTGTGTTTCATTACAAAAACTTTTAAACATCTACAAAATAAATATATTAATATAGTCACTTGTCTCCTAGCCTTAACATTGCCATAAGTTGCTGAAACAGTAGTGCTGTTACCTATTCCTACCTCTCTTTATGAATATTTCAACAGTCAATTCTTATCTGTTCATACATCAGATGCAAGTGGAAAAATTATGGAAATCATGCAAACACATGATTTAAGAATAGGAAATATAGCATTGAGATGACCTGTGCTATATTCTGATCAGTTTATTTCCTAAATGTGTTATAAATATCATATTCATTTCCTTGTGTTTCACCTGTAGTTATAACTTTAATTACTAATATTGGCTTTATTGTTACATGAGGATTTTAGGTCTTACCTTCAAAATATTTTCAAATCTCTCAGTTAAAGGCACAAACTGATACAAGGTAATATAGTACTAACTACACATTAGACTTTACTATTACAAATTTAAAACGCTTTCAACATTATATGTCTTTTTTTTTTTTTGGCAAGGAAAATGGGCTCACTTGATGCTATGAGTGAGGAGGTGCATGGAAGCAATAACTTTAGATTTGAATTTCACCATTTACTGTGTAGAACTTTGAGAGTATTTATTGTCTCCACCTCAAACCTCCACAGACAATAAGTTATTTCCTCACCTGACCATTCTCAACTTTAAAACAATGTTATTCTCTCAACCTGACAGTAGGCTAATTAAATTTAGTTTCGCTGTCTAAGATGAATGAAACGTAGTCATGCCTAAGGCTGTCTAGAAAAAAGCTACTTACATTCTGCTTCTGAGGAACAACTGAGCACAGGTAAGAAGCTAAAGTGTTCTGACCATGATGAGCATCTGTTCTCAGACATTTCTTCTCATGGGTAATTCATGCTTAACTTTCACCATTTCCACTAGCATCTATTTGTTTAAGGAAAACATATTTTTAATTGTCATGAAAAACTGCACTTAATTAAAACCTGAGAATCATGGAGGTAAACAATTTTCAAGACAAAGGCAAACTTTTCCAACACTGTCCTCACACTATGCAGATGAGATCAAAACTGTATTTCTGAGAATAAAACAACCAATTAGTATATACTCAAAGTAGTTGTAGTCATTAATGAAATTTCTCTCCAGTGTTTCTGGGCTACTAACAAAAAGATACTGTGCTACGAGCCCAGCTTTTACATGTCCTTTCATACCTAATTTCTGGGTTTCAAACAGTGAGCTGAAAAAAAATCTGGTCCAGGAGTTCAAGGTCTTAGCAAAAAAAAAAAAAAAAAAAAAAAGTCTATATATTCATGCATAGCCCTCAGTGTCTAATACATTTGCATGTGTGGTGCTCACTGTCTAATATATACATGCATAACCCTCAGAGTTTAAATTCCTTGATGTCTGTGTGACCAAACTGAACACTTAAAGGGAAATGTATCTTCTATATTCCAAAGGACATAAATGAGCTTTAGGACAGAGGTTCTAGAATGAGAACAAGATAATTCTTTGGGAAGAGGAACAATAGTGGTAGTTTTCTATCCTTAACTGCCCGTGTGATGATACATAAAGTAGTGGGTAATTTTATTTTCATGTATGTATGGATGTGCTTGTGTTTAGGCATGCAAATATTGCGACAATGCGAATGAAGAGGTTATTTTCATAAACATTATAATTTTGATCTTATTTCAGAGTCATTTCTTTTTGTTGAAAGCCATATAGGATACAAAGTGAAAGAATTTCAGTCGAAAATATTTTGACCATTCACATACCAGACTCATGTTCTTTTATTCATTTTTATTACATCTATTTAAATAATATCATTGAGGAATATACACTCCACAAATCAAACTAGGAACTATGAAAAAATATGAAAAATGGATCCAAGTTTTCATGAAATTTATTTTCAATTGAGATTCATGATACATAGTATTACATTGTAGAAATTCAACAATTGTTGCTGTTAGTTGAGTTGGGTCCAACACATAGTGGCCTTATGTAAAACAGAATGAAAAGCTCACAGATTCTGCATCAGACAAACGATCTTGTTTATATTTAAACACATATATGTTGCAGACACTGTGTCAATCCATCTTGTAGGGGGTCTACCTTTTTTTCATTTACCTGCCACTCTCCCAAGCATGATGTCCTTCTCCAGGGATTGTTCCCTCCTGACTACATATCCAAAATATATAAGATGTATATTTGCTTACAAGGAACACTCTGGTTGCATGTCTTCTAGAAAAGATCTGTTGGTTCTCTTGGCAGTTCATGGTATATTCAATATACTATACAACCATAATTCAAAAGTATTCAGTATCCAGTTTTCACAACCATATGATGCAACTGAAAATACCATGGGATGAGTCAGGTGCACCTTCATCTTCAAT
>VMDO01010816.1:29542-69883 GCA_007922755.1 Pedetes capensis
CAAGAAAAAAACCAAAAAAAAAAAAAAAAAAAAAAAAAAAAAAAAAAAAAAAAAAAAAAAAAAGAAAAAGAAAAAGAAGAAGGTCTTTTGCCACAGCTTTTCCCAATGCAATGTGTCTTTTGATTTCTTGATTGCTGCTTCTGTGGGTGTTGATTATAGAACCAAGTAAAGCAAAATCTTGGACAACTTCAATCTTTTTTTCATTTATCATGAAGTTGTTTACAGACCCAGTTGTAAGGATTTTAGTTCAGTTGATATTGGATCACAATCCGTACTGAAGGTTGTGTTCTTTGATCTTCATCAGTAAACATTTCAAATCCTCTTCCCTTTCAGCAAGCAGAGTTGTGCCATCTGCATAATACAGTTTGCTAATGAGTCTTCCTCTAATCATGATGCCATATTCTTCTTCATCAAGTCCAGCATCATGGACTATTTACTCTGCATATACTGCAGAGGAATGGAGAAAGGATACAGCCCTGACGCACACCATTCTTGACTTAAAACCAGCAGTGTTTCCTTGTGCTATTCAAACCAATTTTTTTTTGTATAATGACTCTGTGTGTTCCTTTCATCTTCTTTTGAGGTTTCCTGCATCATTTAATATTTTCCCTGTAGAATACTTCAGAATTGGCACTTGAGAAGACACTTGGGCTTTCTACGGAGAATGCTTACCTCTTGTCTCAGAAGTGAGAACTCCCAACTGAGGCTGTACCACTATAGTCAGCCTCAAGTCAGCAAGTCAGTTGACTACTGGATACTTGACCAAGCCCAGCTGAGATCAGCAAGATAATTCTGACCTACATTAACAACTGCAAGTTGGTTTTTAGCTCAGGAATAAAAATAGATACTAAGTGGTGCTTATTTTCTCTGCTTGTTTGCCAAACATAATTGTGGCAAAATATACCTGATTCAGTCCTTCATCAGAAAACACTACCTTTGCAGATTGTGGTATGCCCATGCAGTGGAATACTACTCAAGCCTGAATAGGAGCAAACCACTGAATCACACAACAACCTGGATTTACTCTTCAGAGAAGGGTACTGAATGGAAAGCACTAATCACCCCTCCCCCAACAAGAAATAAAACAGTATCATCCTTTGTATTCAAGGATCTTTCACATCTCTTTTCCTTTTTCCAATGACCTTAGATGGTCTTTTATTCTGATGTTAATTCTTAAAATATTATTATTCTTCAGAATCTGGACTGAAAGTCTCCTTATGAAGGTTCCTTTTATTTTCATATTACTTACTATATACTTTTATTAAACTGATAATTTTGCCAATGCATTCATGTATTTATTCAACAAATTTGTTTTGAATGCTGTGTGTTTGTATGTGTATTTGAGTGTGCCATGTATGCACTCACATTTGTTAGGTGCCATCAAGTCAGATTTAACTCAGAGTGATCCGGTGTACAATAGAAGAAAGCATTACCCAACTCAGTGCCATGAACACAATCCTTTTATGTTTCAGCCCATTATTGGAGCCACTATGTTTCTTCTCATTTTGAGTTGTGCCACATTAGCAAAAGGAGGTCCCAGAGGCTTTACTCCATTCCTTTCATTAAAATCAACTCTTCTTTGAGGAGGCAACTCTTTTTTACTCATTTTTTGAATATCTTCTAGCCTGGGGTGCTCATTTTCCAAACTATTAAATGATATCATTAATATCACACACAAGTAAAATTTTGCAAAAGGTAATTGAAAAGCAACTGCAGCAGTATATAGACAAAGAGCTGTCAAAAAATCAAGCCATATTAAGAAGAAGGCATGGAACCAGGGACATCATTGTTCATATCAAATGGATATTAGCCAAAAGTGAAGAATACCAGAAATATTTCTATGTTTTATCAACTATGCAAAGGCATTTGGCTGTGTGGATCACAAGAAATTATGGATAACCTTGTGAAGAATGGGAATACCAGAGCACCTAATTGGACTCATGAGGAATCTGTACATAGACCAGGAGGCAGTCCTTCAAAAGAACAAAGAAATACTCTTGGTTTAAAGTCAAGAAAGGTGTGTACCAGAGCTGTATCCTTTCAACATTCCTCTTCAATTTCTATGCTGAGCAAAGAATTGGAAAAGATAGAGTTGACGAAGAACGTGGCATCATGATCAGAGAAAGGCTCATTAACTACCCGTATTATGCAGATGGCACAACTCTGCTTGCTCAAAGTGAAGAGGATTTGAAACATTTACTGATGCAGATCAAAGAACACAGCCTTCAGCATGGATTACAACTCAACATCAACTAAACAGAATTCCTTGTAACTGGGTCCATAAGCAACTTCATGATAAGTTGAAAAAAGGTCGAGGTTGTCAAATATTTTGATTTACTTGGTTCTACAATCAACACCCACAGAAGCAGCTATCAAGAAATCAAAAGACACTTTGCATTGGGAAAAACTGTTGCAAAAGACCTCCTTAAGGTATTAAAAAGTAAAGACATCATATTAAAGATGCAGGTGTGCTTGGCTCATGCGAAGGTGCTTTCAGTCACATTATATGGTTGTGAAAATTGGACATTGAATAAAGGAGACAGGAGAAGAATTGATGCTTTTGAATTTTGGTGCTAGAGACAAATATTGAATATACAGTTGACTGCCAAAAGAATCAACAGATTTGTCCTAGAAGAAGGACAACCAGAGTGCTCCTTGGAAGCCAGGATGGCTAGACTGAGTGTGACATATTTGGGACATGTAGTCAGGGGGGACTCATCCCTGAAGAAGGACATCATGTTGTGGAGAGTGGCAGGTTAACAATTAAAAAGGAGAACCCTCAACTAGATGGATTTACCCAGTGTCTGCAACAATGGGTTTAAGCATAAATAAGATCATGTGCTTGGCACAGAATAGAGAAGTGTTTTGTTCTGTTGTACATAGTGCCACTATGAACTGGACACAACCTCGTGGCACCTAAAAACAATAACAACATATTTGACAGTGCTTCTCTGCTCTTCTTAGGGTTTTTCAATGGTTACTTATTTTGGGAGTGAGTTGCTGAGTCCTTCTCCCTAATTTGTCTTGGTCTGGACACTCAGCTGAAACATGTCTACCATGGGTGGCACAGCTTCCCATATCACAGCAAATTGCAGGACCCACAGTGTGACAAGCTGACAGAGAGATGAGTGATGTAGTCACATGGACCATGCATTTTGATGGATATCCTAGTTACTACACTGAACAACAGAAAAATATCTCAGCCTTCAAAACTTTACATTTTGGTTGGGCAGAAAACCAATGAGAAAACCTGTAAGTAATTCAGGAAGTGAAAATATTGATGATAAAGTAGCTAGAGAATCATTGTTGTTGTTGTTAAGTACCTTCAAGTTGGGTATGACACATGGCAATCTTCAAAGGATTTTCTTTGGTTGATTTCTTCAGGATTGCTTCAGGAGTGGATTGCCACATCCTCCTCTCATTTTTGTAGTGCTGAGGATCAAACCCAGGTTCTCAGAGAGTACAGAGCATGGCTCTACCAACTGAGCTAAACCCTACCCCCTAGTGTATCATAGATATGAAAAATAAGGATGATTAGCAAGCACAAAGAGATATAGAATTCTACATAGCAAAAAATAATACACTTATTAACAAGTGCACAAGATATTTATGCATAAATGTATATTGAGCTTGAAAGAATGACTCAACTCCACAAAATTCACATCAATAAGACATATTAACTGGTAGTGCTGGTAAGACTGTTGGTGAGTAAGGACATGTAGCAGCCTCCACACTACTGGAGCCCTGGGTGAAGTGAACTAAAGAGCAGAGCATACAGGCCAGTCAACATACCATGTTATAGGTAGTATTGGGGAGAAATCAAGGTACATGTTGGTAATCTGGGAACTGGTTCTATAAAAAGAAGGGTTAAAAAGGGCTTCCTATTAGTATAGTTCCTTAAGCAAACTATGGATTTGGAGAAATCCTCCAGGATTTGCCTTTGTGGAATTTGAAGATCCTTTACAGGCAGAAGAAGCAGTATGAAGACTTCATGGGAATGTGTCTTGTGGTTCTTGAATAAGGTTTGATTATCAACAGGCATGCTTCATCGATCTTGATTTGATAGACCACCTACCTGACATCCTTTTGATTCCAATGATAGATACTATGAATGTGATGAAAATAGATGTTATACTTAACAACTATAACCACTATAGACTGTGAAGAAGCAAGTCACTGTCTAGATCATATTCTCCATCCAGAAGAAGGTGATATTCTAGCTCACTCAGCAGGAGCAGGGGACTGAAGTAAAGATCAGCATCTTCTTGATGATCAAGACCTCTTTCCAATCTTGATCAAGGATGAGCTCAAGATCCAGGTCTACTTCATGATCAGGAAGCAACCAATCAAAATCCAGATCTCTATCTTCAAAGAGACACCACTTTCCATCAGGAAGTCCACTTGGAAGTCCAAGTCCTAAAAGAGCAGACTGAAACTTTCAAGTTCATCCTTTAAGAAAAAAGTGGTTTACATTGTTATAAAGGATTTGTGGTATCTATCATTTTTAACCTAAGAAAAACCTTTCAATCCTTTAATTAAAATTGATCTGAATTATTGCTGTATTATTTCACAGCAGTAAGATAATATTTTTCTGTTGTATGTATGAACATCATATTGTCTGAAAATGTGTTTTTCTTTAGCATATTTAAATAAAAATGTTTTAACTAGACCTTTTATTTGTGTTCAATATTAATACTTACCAATTTGGTAAACATCAGCTGGCATCAATGATAATTGTTATTAAATATACTTGTATAGACCTACATTCAAAGTTTAATGGTGTTGGCTAAGTCTTGGACATCATTAACTGTCCTGTACATCATACTTGGCTACGATCTTAAGTGATTTTGGAAATTCCATTTTACCCTTGTACCCTTGTGTAAGATGATCTTGAGTCCCTTAAAACAGCATGACTGCATCATGACCAACCCTAATTTAGCTAACCTACTTGAAGTTAATGTTATTAAATATTGTCGAACTAATGATCTCAATCTGTCAAACTAGAGGGACCACAGATTTGCTTATAAATGAGGATGGCAGGAACTAAGCACAGCTTACTAAAGTAAATGTGGTATAAGGTAAAGAGAGCAACTGATTTCTGGAGGCTAAGTTTAGTTAGCTAACTGAAGTTTTCAGTCTGCCAGCTGGGATGTTTTCTACTCCATATTCTTTGTTTCTTTTTTTTTTCAAACATTAGTTAGCCAGTTTTATTTTATTTCTCCCTTTATAAGTAAATGATGGTGGGCTACTGAGTAATACAGCATTGAGTTAGCCAGTTTTATACTCCCTAAAAAATGTATGTTGAGGAATTTGGAGCATTGTAAAGCAGCTTTGCAATTTTTTTTCCAACACAGATACTCTGCTCTGTTCCTTTGAATGGATTGCCTTATTTTGGGCAAAGAGTTATTAATATCTAGGCTAGATTTTTCAGTTCCCTACAACCAACATTCTTTCTGCCAAGCTGGTGTAAAATAATTAGATGTTAATCAGAAATATTAATAAAAATAAGGCAGTTGTGCAAATCACACCTAATTAACAACATTTCATATAGCTTTTCTTTTTAGTATTGACTGGTAGACCTTATAATGGCATAATCAATAGGTTCCTATTCAGACTTTAAATATATTAAGCATAAAAGGGAAGTAACAATTACTTTTGAGAGTTTCTTGGATAAGCTTTGTACTATATTCTATAGTCAGTGTGAAAACAGAGGTGGCACAAGAATCTGCCTTTATCCATTTTCTTAGGCTTTTTCAACAAAGTCAATGTACAGTATTGAAACTTTGGAACAGTAGTCTATGTCAAATTTATTTGGTGATCTCTGTGATCACAAGTACATTGGATATCATTTAGATTCTTTGTTTTTGGGATTATGACAACTGCTTGAATTATATTGTTTGTATAAAGCTATGCAGTGCTTGACATGCTTATTAATCTGTTGCATTTGATTAGCTTTAATTGTTCTGTGTCATATAATAAGTTTTCTCAACAATAAATCTTCAGAGGTTGAACTGTAATAGAATAAAACTAAAATTTAATAACAAAAGAACAATAAAGCCATAATCTAAAGTATATGCTACTAAATAACTTATAGGAAAAGAAGGAAAATGCATGAAGATAGATTATAATTAAATAATTGGCTAATAAAATTTGCATGGCACATATAAAACACATATCAAATTCATTTTTGTTAGGCTTTACAACCTCAATCTAAAGAAAAAGGGAAATTCATAGTAGGAAAGCAAATATTTAATACAAATATCCAAATAAAAAACAAATGAGTAATCTCAAAATGATGGAAAATAATTACAACAAGTGTAAGAATTAATGCAACAAAAATCAGAGGTATAACAAGTAGAGAAGATTAATAGAAACAAACACAGACCTTCTGAAAATATTATGAAGATAGATACATCTCTGGTAAAGTGATAAAAGGAAAAGTGAGAAATAAGATGAAAATAAACCAAATTTAAATCCTCACCAAAACACTCCTGCAAGAAATAAGCAGTATGACCTCAATTTTAAAATATTCTTTACACTATAAACAATAGGTGCTAACAAATTTAATAGTAAAATAAAGCAAGAACTATAAAAATAGAGAAAAATTATTAAAGAAGTTAACACCACATCAAATTTAATATAATCCAATATTTATTTTAATAAGTAAATATGCTTTTAAAAACACCAGACCCATACTATTTCCCTACTCAGTAGAGCAAGTCCCAAGATAGATTGTTCTTGAATTATCCTGACCATTGCCAGGAGGATCATAGTATAGGAGACTGATGCACAAGATGTGAAAACCCCCAATAAGGAGGACAACCATCAAACCATAGATGATATTGATCTTGATATTTCCACAAGATAACTTGGCTACAGATAGATGGTCATAGTATGATGTATTATATTACCTCTGCAATAGCGTAGTTGCTTGGTGATGAAAATCAAGGGAATGATGAGCAATACCATTCTCAAGAAAGTAGCAAGTTCACCCTTTGCAATGACAGAATTGGTGAGGATGATTGAATAGTGCAGAGGGTACCAGATGGCTACATAGTGGTCTAGTGCCATAAGCATGAGCACTCCAGACTCCATCCCAGTGAAGGTGTGGATGAAGAACATCTGGATCAGGCATTCATCAAAGCTAATTTCCTTAAGATAGAACCAGAAGATGTAAAGAGTTTTAGGAATTGTAGCAGTGCACATGACAAGGTCATCAACAGAAAGCATTTGTTGTTGTTAGGTGCTGTCAAGTCATGTCCGAGTCATAGCAACCCTCATAGGGTTTTCAATGGCTGATTTTTCAGGATTGCCTTGGGAGTGGATTGCCATGTCCTTCTCCCATAATAGAAAGCATAGCCAAGAAGTAATACATAGACCTGTGCAGAGAGTCCTCAAAGTGGATGAGGTACAGGAGTCCACAATTCCCAACCATAGCCACAACATACGGACAGCAAAATGGGAAAGAAATCCAGATATGCATGTCCTCCAGTCCTATGATCCCATTAAGAATGAATGAAACTGGTGTCATCGTTGTTAGATTCAGTAGCAGCATGATCAAGTTGGTATAGTCTACAAAATACACCTAGAACTAGGCGTGGTGGCATACACCTGTAATCACAGTGGCTGGGGAGGTGGAGGTAGGAGGATCGCAAGTTTGAACCAGAGTAATTTAACGAGACCCTGTCTCAAAAAAGAAAAAAAATGGGCTGGGTGTGCAGCTCAGTGGTCCAGCACTTGCAATGTATGCAAGTGCGAGGCCCTGGGTTCAATTCCCAGTAACCGCAAAAAATAAAATAAAATAAATAAAATAAAATCTAGGATTTTAATTTTGATTTGTTTGTTTTGGTGTTTCATATTCCAAAATTAGGAAAGATAGAAAAACTTGTCACCTTGGCTAAATTTATTTGTAAGTATTTTACCTTTTGATACTATTGTAATGGAAACTGTTTTCTTTATATCTTTATGGGCTGGGATCTAGCTCAGTTGGTAGAGCGCTGCTCTGCAGTCTAGGAGGTCCTGAGTTCGATTCCCAGCACCGCAAAAATGGGAGAAGGACGTGGCAACCCACTCCCAAATCAATCCCGAAATAATCTGCCATTGAAAACCCTATGAGGGTCCCTATGAGTTGGACACAACTAGACAGCACCTAACAACAACAACAACAATATCTTTATGGTTAACAGAAATAAAACTGATTTTGTGTTACAGCATCAGGTGATAAAAATTTTCAATCAAAGTTGTAGTTAATCTTACTAATTTTGAATAAAAAGTAATATAAATTTGTTAAGAATCAATAAATATTAAGTATAAATACCAAGGTAAACACATCTTAAAGTGTTGCGTGAGAATCTAAATAATAGATTTAGATCTTTAAAACAATGAGATGGAATTAAGTTGAAACACAAAATAACATCTGTTTTCAAAGAAACTTACACGTACAAACAGCCAAAATCACCTGTGAGATAAACTATAGGAGAAGGAGATGGGAAATAGGAGTGGTGTTATTAGTGGTTAAGGGGGCAAAAAGAGAGGTCTTGCACTCACTGAAGGCAGAATGCCATGAAGAATAATTATATAAAAATGGCTCTCTAAACCTTATCTTTCTTTTCCAAGTCACTGGTTTGTAGACATTATTTAAGGTCATGATACTGGAGGAGCATATCTAGGAAGAGACTATAGGAGGTAAATTAGAAAGAAATCAAGTATATGCTATAATTAAGATTCATTGTTGTTGTTGTTAGGTGCCGTCAAGTTGGTATCCGACTCATAGCGACCCTCTGTACAACAGGGGAAACACTATTGTCAATGCTTCTCTGCTATTCATAGGGTTTTCAATGGCAGATTGCTTTTTGGGAGGGGGTTGCCAGGTCCTTCTCCCAAGCCTACAGCTTCTGGTGTTCCCAGGTGGTCTCCCATCCGGTACTAACCAGGCCTGACCCTGCTTAGCTTTGGAGATCTGACGGGATCGGATGCCACAGGGCTACCGCTGCAGGAATTAAGATTCATAGTGTTTCTGAAATTTAAAAGAAAATTGACAGTGTTTCAAAATACTGCAATACTAACAAGCATTCAATACTCCTGAGAAGCATCAGATGAGCATTGAAGGAGAGCTATTTAATTTGTTAACATAGAAGGCACTGAAGATATTGCAAAAAAAAATTTCGTATGATGTATGGGATCTGAGAAGGAAGATTTTGGGTTGAGACAGTAGGTTGAGAAAATATTGACACCTTGATTTGACTCTAAGATTAAGATGAACAGAGAAATTGTGTGATAGGGAGGGCAGTAATATTTTAGAGGTGATATTTCACAAGATTTTTAAATATGAGATATTACAGATAAGTTTATGAAATAAAGAAATGCAATTTGATGACTATAGTTAACTGAATTTGGGAAAAGTTATGTGTTTTTGTGTGTGTTTAACAAAAGAAAAGAATAAAAACTCAGTTTGCTCCCCCATTCCTTAGTTAATGAGACATTAATGTGAAAATACTATCTTTATTCTGTGACGTTTTAATTAACTTAGAAGAATTTAAGGATTATAAAAAAGACTTAATTTTAGCCAATCATGGTAGCACATGCCTATAATTACAATGACTCCAAAGGTGGAGGTAGGAGGATTGCATGTTAGAGGACAGAGGCAGCCTGTGTAACTTAGACTCTGTCCGATTAAAAAAATAAAAAGGGTCTGAGGGTACAGCTCAGTGGCAGAGTGCTTACAAAGTATGTGGACAGCCCTGGGTTCAGCATTCTAATGCCACAAAATGATATTTAATTTAATTTATTATATTCAGAACTGGAGATAAGAGGGAACAAATAGTTTTTGATCACTTGGAAATAAATTATACTTTTTCTTACATTTGACCAAGAGAACTCCTTTTATCCAGACTACTTCATTTTGAAGCCTCTTTTGAAAGGAATTGCATATCCGTTCTTCTGTAAGAAATTATGTGTGTAGCCCAGCTAAGAGAGACATTTTAATCCTAATAATATGATTCCAGTGAGATGTCTAAAGATTTATTATGCATTTTATTAATGACTTCATGGGGTATAGTCTGTCTTCTTCAGGTAGAAGTAATTAAGAAAACAAATATTTTGATAATGATGAGAAATATATAGCACATATATCCAGAGGAAAGTAACAACTTGCAATTAATCTGGAACTTGTACTTACCATTTGAAATCAAGACTTCGATCATGTTCTCCCAATTTATTCATTTTTCACTAGGTTGTGTTTATAAAAAGAAAAAGCTTAGTATACTTATTTGACTGGTTCTTCACAGGAGTGAGAGGGTAAGACATTCATTTTCTTAATAAAATGGCCAGTTTCAGTGGCGTATGCCTGCTATTCCATCACTAGGAAGGCCGTGACAGGAGGTTTGTAAGTTCAAAGCCAGAGGAAGCCTGTGTAACTTAGTGACATTTGTCTCAAAATGAAAAGTGAACAATGGACTGGAGTTGCAGCGCAGTGGTAGAAGGCTTACAAAGCGTGGATGAGGCCTTGGTTTCAACCTCACACACATAAAGACATCCACAAAAAAAGTTGATGGACTTGCCAGCAATGTTGAAATTCTCAGGATAGTTTTTGGGAATGCACCATTCAATAAGATCCATTTTGTGTTGTGGTTAAAATAGTGTTTCAAGAAGGATTTTATTAGTTCCTGCCTGGAAAATGTTTACTCATATGCTTTGTGATTTGATATCTTTGGACCCTGAAAGCATTGTCATGACACAGTCTCGTATCTGCTTGGTTTTCACCCCATAGACAATAGGGTTCATAGTGGGAGGCAATAGCAGATAAATGTTGGCTACGATGATGTGGCAAGAGGGAGAGATTGTGTGTCCCCCAAAGCGGTGGGAAAAGAAGGAGAAGAAGGCTGGACTGTAGGAGAAAACAATGGCACAGATGTGGGCGGTGCAAGTGCTGAAGGCCTTCTGCCGTGCATCTGCTGAGGACAGGCTGACCACTGCCCGGAGGATCATAGTGTAGGAGACTGTGATGCACAGGATATCAAAACCCCCAATAAGGAGGGCAACCATCAAACCATAAATGGCATTGACCTTGACATTGCCACAGGATAATTTGGCTATAGACATATGGTCACAGTAAGTATGAGGAATTATATTGCCTCTGCAGTAGGGCAGGCATTTGGTGAGGAAAGTAAATGGAATAATGAGCAATACCCCTCTAAGGAAGGTGGCGAAACCAACCTTTGCAATGACAGGATTGGTAAGGATGGTTGAGTAGCGCAAAGGGTAGCAGATGGCCACATAGCGATCCAGGGCCATAAGCATGAGCACCCCTGACTCCATCCCTGTGAAGGTATGGACAAAGAACATCTGGACCAGACATTCATTAAATCCAATTTCCTTGAGATGAAACCAGAAGATGCAGAGGGCTTTGGGGATAGTACTAGAGCACATGACAAGATCTGTTAGAGACAACATAGCTAAGAAGTAGTACATGGGCCTATGCAGGGAGTCCTCATAGTAGATGAGGTAGAGGAGTCCACAATTCCCAACCATAGCCACAGCATACATAGAGCAGAATGGGAAAGAAATCCAGATGTGCATATCTTCCAGTCCTGGGACTCCATTCAGAATAAATGCAGCTGGGGCCAGATCTGTTTTATTCTGTTCAGGCATGATCAGGATAGTATGATCATGAAATGCCTTAAAATTTATGTGTGTTTCCCTATAGTAAGAAAAAAAATAAAAGGAGAAAACAGGGGTTATACTTACTGTCTTTCCCAACTGCACTTTTTAAAATTACACAATACAGCCAGGCATGGTGGCACATAACTATAATCCCGGTGATTTAGGATGTAGAGGCAGGAGGATCTCAAGTTTTAGGCCGAAGGTGGCCTACGTAACTTGGTTAGACTCTGTTTCAACAAATAAAAAATAAAAAGTAAAATTACCCAATATATTTTAATGGTCAAACAACCAAAGTGCCAAGGAATAGTTTTGTTTATTTATTGTTGTTTACTTAAGGTTAATTCACTAATTCATTCAACAAATTCTTATTGGGCAACTTGTTTTCACCACAATTGATTCTGTGTTAATTTGTAGGAAAGACAGATTCTCGTCATAGATTTATATTCAAGAGTATGAATTTTCTAAAGGAATTTTTATTAGGATAACTTCCTTACTTGTTATTAACTATACACATCTCACTCACTATGGACATGCTCTTAAAGAATGAACAGCGAGTGTTTGTGTATGCCTGTAATGCCAGCACACAGGAGAATGAGGCCAACAGATGGTGAGCTGCCTCCATCACCTCACTGATGATCCAGCAGACATGATGTGGACTTGTAAAATTCTTATTCTTAATTAATAACTGATATATTTTGATGGTTACTAAGGCACTGTTCTAATCATTTGGAGAATATTAAATGATTTATTCCTCAGTGGATTGTAGAAACTCAAAAGCCAGTGAAATTTTGTATTCAGTCTTCCCACTTTTTGATATCTCACTCTTGCCCTTTCCCATGTCTGGTCTATATACATTTATAGTAATCCTTTTAAATTTCCCATCAAATTAAATTTCACATTATAATTGGAGAGCAGTTAATAGTGCTTAGAGGGGTGACTCTATCAATGGTAACAAATCATTTATCTTATTCTGCCTTTTATATCTCCCTGTTTTACCTTCAGGCATTGTCCTCTGAGATTTTCCATTTCTGTGGAAAAATATGTAACCATTATATATGTGGTATACCAATGCTTATGGATAATCACACACACCTATATAGATTCATATCACTATGCCTTACTAAAAGCACTGATAGATTTTTCCTCTGCTATGATAGCATTTCCATTTAATATTTAATACTCAATAATATGTGGACGGGCTGGGATTTAGCTCAGTGGGTAGAGCGCTGTGCTGCAGCCTCTGAGGCCCCAAGTTCAATTCCCAGCACCGAAAAAATGGGAGAAGGGCCTGGCAACCCACTCCCAAGGCAATCCCGAAGCACTCAGCCATTGAAAACCCTATGAGGGTCGCTATGAGTTGGATACCAACTCGACCGCACCTAACAACAACAATATGTAGACGGCTGGGATTTAGCTCAGTGGGTAGAGCGCTACGCTGCAGTCTCTGAGGCCCCGAGTTCAATTCCCAGCACTGCAAAAATGGGAGAAGGGCCTGGCAATCCACTCCCAAGGCAATCCCGAAGCACTCAGCCATTGAAAACCCTGTGAGGGTTGCTATGAGTTGGATACCGATTCGACGGCACCTAACAACAACAACAACAATATGTGGACATCTCCAATTCTTATTGTTTTTCCATCTATCCTCTTTGACTTCTTGAGCTTTTTATTTTTATGCCTATAAAAATAAAACTATTTTAGTTAGATTCCAGTGGGGAACCAAGATAAATGAAGGTTTATATTTAATATTTCTACCCACATATCAAATTTATTTCTCAATCAAGAGCAAAATTATTCAATGTCAAATTCTGTTTTTTGCATCTAACTTTAATTTTCAAATTAACTAAATACATAGGGCAGAGAAATACCATATCATACATTCATTAATCTCCCTTTTTTCCAGAAACATTGACCGTCCAAAATGTGAACATATAGAGGAATGTGGCACAGTTTCATCCCATAAGAAGCTCAGAGTTTAATGGAAATATGTATGGAAATATCACAGTAAAAGTCACACAGACTAAAAGAGAAATATGAGAAGATCCTAAGTTAGCATTATACTTTAAAGAAGATGTGAATTGTCAATGGTAGAAAGTTTGGAGGAGGGATTGGTGATTTTCAGGAAGGACTGTTAAAGAGAAGATGCATCTATTATAAAGGAGCACAAGTTTTCAGGGAGATATATTCTTACCAGTAACACCAGGAAGAAAAATCAACTTACAAAAGAATGGTAATCAAAGTGCTCAAGCATGTGGGGTGGGATATATACTGAGGTGCCTGGCATGTAGACGTCATGTGAAGGGCAGGTCACTAAGATAATAATTAGGCAGGAGCCAGCATAAAGAACCCTAAAATCTCAAATAATAGGAATTATCTTCACAATGTGGAATAAATAATAAAGAACTCATAAGAATCCTGAAGGCCATGAGTTAATTCTATGATGCTTGGAAAATTTATCAGGTAGTGAAGAAATTATAATCTTCCCATCCCCCAAAAAATGCTCCCCACCCCTGCCACCAAAAGAAAGGTCAGAGGAAGGAAGGGAAAACTTTCAGATATTATAAACTTTGCCCAATAGGTAAGAAAATATGAATCAATAGGGGACAGAAATTGAAGCTAATTACAAGAACATGTCATCATGTATCCAGCAGGCTCCAAAGCAACAAGAAATCTATACTTTTATTCTTCTTGCCATTATGAACGAACTTTATGACCAAATTTTCCAAACAGCTCAACTGACTTTCACCAAACACCTACTCTAGTAATAGTACTATAATTTCTAGAATTATATATGATTTATCATAGAAATAGTCAATTAATTTATAGTAAATTCTACCAATTTGTTAGAACATTTTTATGCTAGATATAATTTTTGTCAATTCACTTAGAATCTTAGGTTTGTTTTTGGGTTCTAGGTTTCTCTAAAATCAGATTACTCCACCAACAGTAGTATCTCAGGAACTCATGAAGATTTTAACCCCAACCTTCCAGTTCCTAAAGGTATATGTATTGACATTTTATGTAACTTCCTAAAAATATTAAAGATCATCCATCAATTTAAACACATATTAAAATGTCTATTACAGCCTAGAGCTGTGGTACACACCTGTAATCCCAGTGACTTGGAAGGCTAAGGCAGGAAGATCGTGAGTTTGAGGCAGAGGGAGCCTGAGCAATTTAGTAAAACCCTGGCAAGACTTTGTCTCAAAATAAACTTTTAAAAGAAAGGTAAGGGGCAGGCTTCAGTAGTAGAGCACTCACCTAGCATATTCAATGTCCTAGGTTCAGCCCCTCAGTTCTGAAAAAAAAAAAGGATTTATCAGGAATGCCAAGTCCTGAAGCACAGATTAAGTGACCTAATTTATGACTGTGAATTGTGGAGAAAAAAAAAGCCCATTGAATGAACATTGTTGGGTTAACTATATATATATATATATATATATATATATATATATATATATACTGCCATTGAAAACCCTATGAACAGCAGAGAAGCACTGACAATAGAGTTTCCTCTGTTGTACAGAGGGTCGCTATGAGTCGGATACCGACTCAATGGCACCTAACAACAACAACAAATATATATATATATATATATATATATATATATATATACATATATATGTATATATGTATGTATATATATGAAAAAATAAACATATCTCTTCCCTTAAGTCATTTTGTAGCAAAAATAAATTTTAGAAAAATATTAGAACTTAATGTGAAAAGCAAACTTTATCTCTTCTATGTTATTTGCACAAAATATTAACTAAAAATTATAAATTGAATTAAATTGAAGTTAATTTTTAATAAAAGGACACCACAAAAACAGAATAAGGAAGCACTGCATGGTTTAAAGTCCAGAAAGGTGTCCATCAGGACTGTATCCTTTCGCCATGCCCCTTCATTGTCTATGCTGAGCAAATAATCTGAGAAACTGGGCTTTACAAAAAACACAGCATCGTGATTGGAGGAAGATTTATTAACAATCTGCATTATGAAGATAACACAACTCTGCTGGCTGGAAGTGAAGAGGATGGGAAACATCTACTGACGAAGATCAAAGAACACAGCCTTCAATATAGATTGTGCCACATCAGCAAGGCAAAAATCCTTACAACTGGGTCTATAAGAAGCTTCATAATAAGTGGAGAAAAGATTAAGTTTGCCCAAGATTTTGCTTTACTTGGTTCTACAATCAACGCTTGTGGAAGCAGTAGTCAAAAACTCAAAAGCCACATTGCATTGGGAAAAGCTGTTACAAAAGACCTCTTTAAATGGCTGAAAAGTAAATCACATTGAAGACAAAGGTGCACCTGAATCCTGCCATGTATTTTCAGTTACATGATATGGTTGTGAAAGCTGGACATTGACTAAGGGAAACAGGAGAAGAATTGATGCTTTTGAAATATGGTCCTGGAAATGAATACTGAATGGACTGTCAAAAGAAGCAACAGATCTGTCATAGATGAAGTGCAACCAAAGTACTCCTTGGAAGCATGGGTGGCCAGACTGTGTCTTATGTATTTTGGACATGCAGTCATGAGGGACCACCCTAGAGAAAAACATCATTTTTGGGAGAGTGGCAGGTCAAGGAGAAAAAGGGAGGTCCTGAACTAGATGGACTGACATAGTGCCTGCAGCAATGGGTTTAAGCATAAATAAGATAGTATGCCTGGCACAGAATTGGGGAGTGTTTTGTTCTGTTGTACATAGGTTCACTATGAGTTGGACCCAATCCAACAGCACCTAACAACAACAAAGTATGAAAAGATAATCCACAAGGAGAAGATATTCACAATGCATATAAAGAACAAAAGTTATGAAGCAGTACTACAACATCAATAAGAGAAAGGAGCAAGAAGTAATAAAATTGCCAAGACAATAGAAATAGGCACAAACTTTTATAGTCATGAGGAAAATAAATGCAAAGTGAGTCTCTCATAATGTAATATGTACCAATCTGGATAGGTAAAATGACAGAAAGAACTAACAATTTCAAGTATTGTTGAGACTGTGGAACTGGAATTCATGGGCGAGATTGGTAATAGTGTAAATTTGAACAACTATTTTTTTTCATTTCATGGAATGAAGACCATATAGACCAGCAGTTCTATTTCCTAAAAAAAGTATACATATTCACATGAACACATCAAATTGAATGCTTATTGCCACACAATTTGCAGTAGTACCATCTAAAACTGGAAAATACCAAAATGTCCATCAGTATTAGAGTGGGTAAATAAATTTTAGTACACTGTAACAAGGAAATTCTATATAACAATAATAATAATCTACCATTAAAAGCAGAGTATGGATAAATTTCACACAATTTTTAAAGACAAAATAATATATAATGATTAATATCTTTATATAAAATATAAAAATAGATGAATTCAGTCTGTGCTATCAGAAATAAGAAAAATGTTTTCACTAAGTAGAAAAGAATAATTACTGGAATTATGAGGTACAGGGGTCTTTTGAGGTGCATGTATAGATTCTGTCCTTATTTGGTTATGAGACTTATGGATTTTGTGTTGTAAGAATTCATCAAGATGTAGTTTGATTGTTAAAATTATATACGTAGGCTATAAAAATAAAAACTTCATTGCAGAGGGGATGAAAGGATATAGCACATTAAAAACATATTGCCATATTTTAAGAGTTCAACATGCATATCATTATTTTCTTCTTTGGATGACATCCATTTTGCAAATGCTTACAAAAATTATTGCCACAGAAATCAATCCAGTTCCACCCAAAGGATTCTCTTCTGTGCCCCATCAGAACAAGGATTCACCTCACCCTTCATTAGTAAAATGAACAATTTTACTATCACTATATGATAGGGAATGTAATCATATGAAACTTCTGGAACATAAAGTAACATCAAGAGAACAAATTAGATTTGTCAAAAGACAATTTCTTTTAGAAATAGTAAAGAAATACAGGTTGGACACATTAACAATTATGCTTTCCAGGGACATAACTTCATGTCATTACAAATGTTTTTGCTATACTGCTTGTCATAGGAGCACCTGTGTATACCTAATCTAGTCTTGTGAGAAACTTAGAGAAAAGATCAAATACTCCTAGACCTAAAGCATTACTAGAATCCTGACAGACCACAATAGGAAGAATGATGTTTTCTCCTGTTTACTATTTCCTACTCATATGACATTGATATTCTTGGTTTTGTGATAGGCAGTTCTCAATTTTTTTGTGTGTCCTTTGTCCATCTTCATTGTTGTTGTTAGGTGCCGTCGAGTCGGTATCTGACTCATAGCGACCCTGTATACAACAGGTGAAGCACTATTGTCAGTGCTTCTCTGCTGTTCATGGGGTTTTCAATGGCAGATTGATTTTTGGGAGGGGGTTGCCAGGTGCTTCTCCCAAACCTACAGTATGTGATGTTCCCTGGCGGTCTCCCACCCAAGTACTAACCAGGCCCGACCCGTTTAGCTTCCGAGATCTGACAGGATCAGATGCCACAGGGCTACAGCTGCAGGCCTATCTTCATTAAATGTAGCTAATTTCTACTCTGTCTTCATAGTTGGAGATGTGTCATGAAAGGTATGAAAGAAAACACCAGGAGGAGAAAATGAAGGATGAAAATTTTATGATTAATAGGAAAGGTAGATAAACAGAGCATCACTCTCATAAAGTGTAGAGACAAGGAAAATGCAAAGAAAGTGGGAAGAAAAAAAAATACTAAAGGACAAATACATTGGTTTTGGCAGTAGAAGTAAATTAAATTTCCCATTAAATGGAACTGAATAGTTCCAATTAATTTTTAATTATGCCTGCAATATGAAAGAGTGCATTGAAGAAACTGACAAGGTTTACAAATGTATGCAGCTTTAATTTTTTTAAAAAATAAACACTATCACAAAGACTAAGGAGGATATATTTTTAGATAAAAACAATTCAAAGCAATATCCACTAAGCTCAAGATCACTTGATGAAATGCTTAGTAGTTTATAATTAAAGATAGTTGTACCAAATTATTTCAATTTGGGCTTTTCTAAGATTTTTCCATAATCCAAATAATGAAAAACATTTAAACTCTTATTCTCATTTTATTCATATGGAGGGAAAGTGTTAAAATGTGTACTACTCAAAATTACACTTAAGTCATAGAGGCTTGTAAGATGATTCTTGGTTTTCTTTTTTAAGCTAAGAGGATTGTTTATGAGCAAAAATTTAGCTTTGAAATTTCAAGGAATGTATTAATTTATATTTTAGAAAAAAGTATAGAATATGGCCTCTCCAATAAAGGAATATTTTTCCTTGAAAACCAAAATTACAATCAAGGTTCCATTTTTGTGAGTTGATAAATTTATAATTTAGATTTGTGGTCAAAATATTTTCAAGTTTCTTCCACATAGATCATTAAGCTATCTTTTATAAATCTAAAATTATATATATACATACATATACCTCAGTGGGTAGAGCACTGCGCTGCAGTCTCTGAGGCCCTGAGTTCAATTTCCAGCACTGCAAAAATGGGAGCAGGGCCTGGCAATCCACTCCCAAGGTAATCCCGAAGCACTCAGCCATTGAAAATCCTATGAGGGTCGCTATGAGTCGGATACCAACTCGATGGCACCTAACAACAACAACAATACATATATACAGTGTATACATACACACATACACACAAAGTTGCAATAAGAAATTTATAAATTTATATTTTCAATATTTTGTAATAATTTAGTATAAACTAGTCAGTATGATCTGTATTCTTATTCTCTCTATTCCACTTTAATACGTTGAATATTGTCTGTTAATTGTCACATTCCACAAGTGCTTCAAAGTATACAATGTGTTATAAATAGCACTGCATAATGTAATTTTGTAGCTTCTCGGAGTTATGTTGTTTTATGCAAAGAGTGCACAATGTTACTTCACTGTCTTGATTTCTGTGAAGAAAGACCTGAGGTGCAGAAAAAGATACTGTAGATACACACTGAGTACACATATATCCAAATATATGTTCATAGATCTACTCCATTTTAAATAGGTATCCATGCATCAGAACCAGGTAGAGAAACTAAGGGAAACATAAATGTACTCTAAACAGAAAATATAATAAAAGATATTTTTCTGGATTATTTGTGGAGTTTTCTGAAAGAGGATTTTAAATAGTAGAGGAATATGTTGTTGAGACTCCTCACTATTTTCTCATTATAGTTTTATTTGCTAGAACTGACTTTATTCTCACACAACAACTTAGTCCCATCTTGAATATATTTATTTAAAAAGCTGCCAACATCTAAGTTAAAGAACTGTTAACTACAAATGTAAGCAGTTATTTTTTTCAAAACGAATTTAAAACAATTTCAACATATCATAATTTAATTTCTTCTGCAAAGAAATTAATTTTAGCTATATTAATTTTAGCTAATTTTAGCTAATTTTAGCGGGTAGAGTAACTAGAATAGTAATGTTTATTACATGACTATCACCATTTAAAAAGTAAAATCTTGCTATCATCTACTATTTATCCTCATTGTTAAATTCTGTAGGTATCTTTTTTCTCATTATACCATCTTCAGCCATTTAGATTCATGTTCTTTTCATAGGAAGATTGCTTGTGGTGCATAGATGTTGGTAATCAAAGCAGGTAAAGGAAAGACATACAGTTCAGTCTTTCCAAAAATAACCAAGGAAAATTATTCTATGATTTTGAGAAATAATCAGTGAGCAGGTAATAATCAAGAGTAACAGAGAACTGTTCTCTAAATAGTTTTCTGTTTTTCCTTGTCAGAGGAGTGATCCACACCTGATTTCCATCATTACTGAAAAAGGATTCTTACAGTGATACAAATATAACACATTCAACTGAATGATAAGTCAACTGAATTTTAATTCTAGATTTGGGGACGTAAACATTTTCTAAGAGAACCTAACCTCACATAACACTTTTGCCTTCAAACTATGTGGATAGAACAAAGATTTTTATTTCTGGAAAAAGACTAACCTGGTGATATGTACCCAAACGTCCTCTCCACTTCACCCTACATCCTGCAAAAAAATCTTATCATTATTCCCTCTTTTGTATAATTTTAATACCTTAGTTTCTGGATAGGAGAACAGGAAGCAGAATATAATCTAGTCTATGTGTCTAGGTGGTCAAAAAAAATCACAAATCTATAATAAATGTATATGCTCAGATGTCACCTCTAAATTCCTTGACATGTGCACTACTGAACCAAGCCTTTAAAGGAATCTGAGTGTTATGTGTTCCCAAGGGCGTATTTCAGAATAGCAAAGATGAAGATGCCACCATAAAAATCAAATTAATCTCTGTGGGATGAGAAAAAAGAGCATATATTTTCCACTTGTAACACTCAAATAATGGTATATGAGGAAATTAATAATATCATGGGTTTTTTTCTTTTTGATTAGCATGTATAAATGAAAGAGGTAAAGAATGGAAATGAACACAATTTATTTTAACAAAAAGCAGAATTGAATCCTTAGTGCAAATTGTTTTCTTTTTTATTGCCTTGTGAAAAATGATCAAAAGCACTTAAGTAGAGAATGTTTCATTCATTCATACCCTAATTCATTTTAAAATCTCTCCTCTTATACTATCATCTTAACAAACAATTTAATATGTATTAAGAACATTCTACTCTCCAAGCTGGGCTAGGAACAATGTAAACATAACCCTCAGTTCAGAGTTTATTTTCAAACGATGGATAAGTTTAGGCTCATTAATGTTTTGGTATTAAATTTGGAAAAATTAGATGGATTTCCAAATCTTGAAATGCTATGATGATACCAATGATTTTTAAAAACCTAATTTTAATTTTTATCCATTTCCAAAAAATTAATTAAAAGTAACAACATTTGTTGAATAATTTAGAAAATGGTAAAAATATGAGGCTGTCTTTTTTTATTAGTATACACAATAAAGTTTCATTGTGATATTTTCATACATGTGTATCATATATATTTCCAATATTCATGTCCCCATACTGTCTCTTTGGAAAAGTGCTTTAATAGCCAAGATGTGGAATCAACCCACTTCTTCATAAATAGATGAATGGGTAAGGAAATGGGAGTATATATGCACTATGAAACTTATTCGGTCATAAAGAAGGACCATATTATGGCATTTGCTGGAAAATTGATGGACCTAGAGATCATTATTTTAAGCAAAATAAGCCAGACCCAGAAAGCAAACATCACATGTTTTCTCTCATGTGGATGTTAGACTTCAACAACGAATAATGTTAAAATATATAGGTCATGCACCAGGCGCAGTGGCGCACGCCTGTAATCCCAGCTGCTCGGGAGGTGGAGGCAGGAGGATCGCAAGTTTGAGACCAGAGGCAGTCTGCATAACTTAACGAGACCCTGTCTTAAAAAAAAAGGGGGGGGCGCTGAGGGTGCAGCTCAGTGGTCCAGCACTTGCAGAGCATGCAAGTGCAAGGCCCTGGGTTCAATCCCCAGTACCACAAATAAATTAATTAATTAATTTAATTAAATATACATATAGTCATGTGCCAGGAGCAGTGGAACACCTGTAATCCCAGTGTCTTGGCAGGTGGAGGCAGGAGGATCACAAGTTCAAGACCAGAGGCAGTCTGTGTAATTTAGCCAGAATCTGTCTCAAAAAAAAGTGAAAAAAATGAGCTGGGGGTGGGGGGGTGGGGCAACTCAGTGGTCTGCTCTTGCAAAGCATGCAAGTGCAAAGCCTTGGGTTTAATGCTCAGTACAGAAAAAAAAATGAAAATAGAAGAGGCCTATGTGGGGAAAGACAATGGACTAAAGAGAAGGAAACTGGGCAAAAAGAAAGGGTAAAGGAGGAAAGAAAAGGAAATATCACATATTTTTAACTTAAAGTAAATTCAGAATCTGTACTTATAGAAAGATATACACACAAATGAGATATACAAGTAGAAGCTGGGCCACTGATGGAGAGGGGATGTCATGAAGGGCTAATGGTGAGGTGAACATGAGCAATGTACAATGATATGCATGTATGGAAATGTCATAATGAGATCCAACAATTTGTACACTAAAAATTGCTAGTAAAATAAGATTACTAGAAAAAAGGAAAGTGCTTTAAAGGAGGTTATAAAGCACTTACAGGTTTACAACTTAGTGCAACTCATGGAAAAGTTCTACTTTGATTAAAAATATGTATGAGACTTGACCCAGGCACTGTGGCACACAACTGCAATCCCAGAGGCTCAAGAGGCAGAGGCAGAAGGATCGCAAGTTCGAGACTGGAGGGAGCCTGCCTAATTTAGCAAGACTCTGTCTCAAAAAGTAAAAACCTTGGCTGGGGATGCAGCTCAGTGGTCCAGCACTTGGAGAGCATGCAAATGCGAGGCCCTGGATTCAATCCCGAGTACTACAAAAAAATTAAAAAATAAAAAATATGTGTGAGACTTCTGGTTAAGATGGCTGGATGAAAGCAACCTTCGTGTGACTGGCAGAAACAAAAGAGACAAGATTGAGAATCTGTGGACTCTCTTCTGAGCATAGGATTGTAGGAGAGTGGTGGAAAACACAGAGAAGCTGGTACATCATACATAGCAAGCAGAACATAGAGGAATCACCCAACATGAAGAGGCAAGTAGAATTGGCCACATCCCTGTATCATCAAATTGGAGGAAGTAATCTGCCACCCAGGAGAGCCAATGATAGTATGGAGTCACTGACACTCAATAGGGCTTCTGAGTCAAAACATCATGGAGACACCTTGGTGGACTGTATTCACTGCTTTGCATACAGATGTGTTGGGATGCTGTGCCTGCTCTTGGCTACCTGGACTAGAATGGAATAAGTGCTAGTGTGAAGCAGAGGAATGATGGCAGTGTCTTCCAAATATCTGGGAAGAATGCATGCTGGTGAGCAGTAAAGTTGAGCCAGCGTGCCCTAAGGGTGTCTGGGCCTCCACCCAATTCTGATATGGGGAAGGTAGTGGTATTGTGTGTCTGTAGATGACTATCCAGAGAGCAGATACTGTGACCTTGAGAGACAGTGCAACACATGAGCATAAGGAATGCCAGCTGCTGGGAAATTGGTGAAGTGCAGTCCCTATGCAACCAATGAAGGAGTGAGCAGGGAGCCTGATAAGACATGCTCATTGTCAGTGAACTGGACCTTCCAGGGACCTGTGGTAGTGAGAGCAGCCTCAGGGAAGCAAAGAGGTGACTTGAAAGCCAGGCCTGCAGTTTGAAAGACTGATCTCATCTTTGCACTTTGGCTGTTACAAATTCAACTGGAAGGCAGTTGTTGGTAAGCAGGATTTCCTGGGACAGTCCTGGTCAAAAAACTCCCAGACTCCTAGAAGAGACTGCTATGGATAGTATGGTTTTTTGTTTGTTTGTTTGTTTTGTTTTGTTTTTAATTATACGTTGTGTTCATTTTTATTGTATTTTTATTTTCATCTTCTTTTTATTTCTTTATTTTTATCTTTCTTTCTCTTTAAATTTTATCCTCCTTTACACTTTTCTTTTATCAAAATTTTAACCATTTTCTCCTTTTAAGCTATCCTTGGTTATTTAATTGCAATACTTTCAATGTTTTCCAACTTATTTGTTTTTAAAAAGAGAGAAAAATCAAGTGAGAAAGGAGAATGTATATGTTTAAATTGGTTTTACTGCTTATAATTTTTGTATAAACTTAAATACATTTATATACACTGCATAAGCAGATATATATTTTTTCCTGCTATGTAGTTTCCAATCTCCAAAATTTTTCTTTTTGCCTCTTCTTCTTACTTGAATATAATCCAGTTCTTTCCCCTCCACTCCCCTACCTCTTGTCTGCCTTGCATTCTTCTGCTATCAATACCTTTACTATAATCAATATTTAACCCCAAAATGTACTTGTCATTATCCCTACCAACTCCTTCCTGTAGGTAACTTCTTAGGTAGTATCTGGAAAAAAATTAGATTATATATAATTATAAATGTGATTTTGCTTGAAATTATTACCACAACATCAGATTGCTTTATCTCTTCAGAGTGGCAAAGGGGATCAAGAGCTCCAAGAAAGTTATTCATCAAGAATACCTCCTAATAAATCAAGAAGAGATAATCATACTAGGAAATACGAAAAACCCAAATCAGAAACACAAGAAACAGGAAAAAGTAAAAAGATGAGAATCCTCTAAATTACCATAAGTATAACTGAAATCAATGATAATGAAATGCTGAAAATCCAGACAAAGAACTGAAAAGTATTCTTATAAAATAAATGATGTCAAAGAAAATACAGCTTACAGATGAATGCAATTGAACACTTGACAAAAAAGTATCAACTTAAAGAAACATTCAGCAAAGAAATCAAGGTTTTGAAGGTACCAAAGAGAAATGCTGGAATTACCAAACCAAATTAATCAAGTAAAAATCATGTTAGAAAGTCACACAAACAAAAGGGATCAAGCAGAAGATAGCATATCAGATATGGAGAATAAACCAGAAGAGCTAATCCACTCAGATGCTTAGAAGGAAAAAAAATGAAATAATATGTCCACAGCTTTGAAGAAGTATGGGAAAAGAAGAAGCAACATAACCAAAAAATCCAGGGCATAAATAAAAGAAGCTGAATCTAAAGCTAGAGGAATAGAAAAGCTATTCAATGAAATAGCCAAAAAACTTCTAAATATAGCAGAAATATACACTCAAACAACAGAGGCATTTAGAACTCCAAATAGATTGGACCAGTACAGATCCTCCTCATGTCACATTACAGTTGGAATGTTAAAACTATATAGCAAAGAAACAATTTTAAAGGTTGCAACAGAAAAGCGACATTTCACTTATAAACCCAAACCTATCAGAATAACATCAAACCTCTCAACTTTTAATACCCCTAAAAGTAAAGAAAGCACAGGAATAATATATTTCAAGTCCTGAAAGTACATAATGATCAACCAAGAGTACTACATCCAGGAAAATTTTTCTTTAAAGTAGACAGAGAAATAAAAACCATCCAAGGTAAACACAAATGTAAGGAATTCATTGCAACAAAACTAGCATTGCAGAGGTTGCTCAAGGAAATCCTACATACAGAAGAAGACAAAACCATACGCAAGCCCACAGGAATAAATAAAATCCATGAGAAGAATGCTTGATCAAAAGAAAGCTAAGAAAAAAAGCAAGATATAGAACTTAATAAACCATTAAAACCCTGATACAAACAGGAGGAAATGGAAAGAACAAGCAACAATTAAATCTACAGAACAACAACCAAGAAAACTATGCAAAACACAAAATCCTCTCAAAAATTACCCTACATGTAAATTATCTTACTTCTCCATTTAAAAGACACTGGTTAGCCAATTGGATTAAGAAAGAAGATACTTCTAATTTCAACATCGAAGAGAGTTCATTTGAAAGGAGGAACATAGGCTGAAAATAAAAGTTGGAAAATAATATACTAAACATGTGGGAACCAAAAAAATCAGGGTAGCTATAATGATATCTGAAAATTTAATGTAAATCCTAAATTAGTCAGAAGGGACAAAGAAGGCTACTACATATTAATAAATGGAAAAATGAGCCAAGAGAACATAACAGTAGTAACTGTCCAAATACCAATGCACCTAACTTCATATGAAAAATACTACTGGCAATAAAGAAACACATAGGTCCAGACATGGTAATAACGAGGGATCTCAACACACACCATTCTCAATAGATGTTGTTGTTGTTAGGTGCCATCGAGTCGGTATCCAACTCATAGCGACCCTCATAGGGTTTTCAATGGCTGACTGTCTCGGGATTGTCTTGGGAGTGGATTGCCAGGTCCTTCTCCCATTTTTGCGGTGCTGGGAATTAAACTCGGGACCTCAGAGACTGCAGCGCAGTGCTCTACCAACTGTGCTAAATCCCAGCCCTTTCTCAATAGACAGATCACCAAAATAAAAAATTCACAAAGAAACCATGGGCTTAAACAACATCAAGATCAACTGGACATAACAGACATCTACAGAATATTCCATCCAACAAGTACAGAACATATATTCTTCTCAGGACCACATGGAACATTCTCTAAACTAGATCACATTTTAATTCAAAAAAACTAGAATCAACAAATACAAAATATTGAAAGCACAATGGAATGAAACTGGAAAGCAATAGCAAAGGAAACTACAAGAATGTTATGAATGCATAGAAGTTAATAGCATACTTTTGAGCAATCAATTGGGCATCCAAGAAATCAAAAGACAATTGAAAAATTTCTATAATAAAATGAAAATGAAAACAGAACATGCCAAAATTTGTGATACAACAAACACATGGAAGTACTGCCAATTGATCTTTGACAAAGTTGTCAATGGCATGCATTGGAGAAAACAGAGTGTCTTCTACAAATGATTCTGGGAAAACTGGCTATCCATGTGTAGAAAAATGAAAGAAGACTCATATTTCTCATCATATAAGAAAATTAATTCAAACCAGATCAGAGATCTCATTATAAAACTGAAACTTTGAAATGACTAGAAGCAAATATAGAGCACACACTTTAACACATAGGCATAGGCAAGTATTTCCTTAATAAGATTCCAGTAGCCCAGGAAATGATACCAAGAATTGACAATAGGATTACATAAAATGAAAAGGCTTTTGAACAGCAAATGAAATGGTTAATAGAATAAAAAGATAGCACACAGAATAGGAAAAAAATCTTTGGTAGTTATACATCTAACAGAGGATTAATATGTAGAGTACATAAAGAACTCAAAAAAGTTTTAAAACAAATTAAAAATAATCCAATAAATATGTGGACAATAAAACTGGACAGAGAGTTTTCAAAAGAAGAAATAAAAATGGCCAATAAATATATGAAAAAAATTTCAACATCCTCAGCCATCAGGGAAATGAAAAACAAAACCACATTGAGATTCTGGCTCAACCCAGCCAGGATGGCTAACATCAATAAAACAATCAACAACAAATGCTGGCAAGGATGTGGGGGAAAAGGAACCTATTACACTGCTAGTGGGATGGTAAATTAGTTCAGATATTATGGAACTCCCTCAGAAAACTAAAAATAGAACTACCACATGACCTAGCTACCACTTCTAAGTATATACTAAAAGAAAAATAAATCATAATGCCACAGGGACACCTATACTTCCATGTTTATTGCAAGACTCTTCAAAATATCAGGGGTGTGAAATAAGCCCAGATGTCCATCAACTGGTGAGTGCATTAAAATGTGGTATAAATAAGCAATGAATTATTATTCAGCAGTAAAGAATAATGAAAGTATGTCATTTGGAGCAAATAATGGATGCAACTGCAGATCATCATTTTAAGCGAAGTAACCCAGACTCAAAGAGAGAAATGCTACATTTTCACAAAACACAAAACACAAAACATAACTAAAATGCCAAGATTACAGAACAAAGAAAAAATATTAAAATATTAAAAGCTGCAAGGGAACTATTAAAATATTAAAAGCTGCACGGCAAAAATATCAATTCACTTACAAAGAAAAACACATCACAATTACATCAGACCTCTCAACACAATCCCAAAAATCTATGAAAGGATGAAACAATATATTTCAAGCCCTGAAAATAAGTAATTGCCAGCAAAGACTATTATATACATCAAAGTTATCATTTGAACTTGATGGAGAAATGAGGACCTTCCAAGACAAGCATATACTAAAGCAAGACATGACCATGAAGACAGTATTGGAGAAGGTACTTAAAGGAATCCTACCCACACAGGAGGAAGAAAGTCTCCACCATGATAGAAGAGGAAAGAATAAATATCATGGGAAGAAGAAACTAAAGATAACTATGAAATAATCAGTCATGTCTAACAAAAAACCCAGCAAACTATGAACACAAGTAAGAGACAAAAGAAAGAACATATAGTATATGATTCAACCAGGAAAATATAGCACAATTATAAGAATCAGCAAACCCATCTAAATAATAATCCTAAATATAAATGGCCTTCACTCTCCAATTAAAAGGCATAGATTAGCAGACTGGATTAAAAAAACAAGATCCAACAATTTGTTGTCTGGCACAAACACATCTCACTGGCAAGGAAATGCACAGACTGAAAGTGATTGGATGGAAATTGATATATTAAGCAATTGGAAGGAGAGAGAAGAAGAAGAAGAAGAAGAAGAAGAAGAAGAAGAAGAAGAAGAAGAAGAAGAAGAAGAAGAAGAAGAATTAGAAGAAGAAGAAGAAGAAGAAGAAGAAGAAGAAGAAGAAGAAGAAGAAGGAGAAGAAGCAGCAGCAGCAGCAGCAGAAGCAGCAGAAGCAGCAGCAGCAGCAGCAGAAGGAGGAGGAGGAGGAGGAGGAAGAAGAAGGAGGAGCAGGAGCAGGAGCAGCAGCAGCAGCGGCGATCCTTATATCAGACAAAGTAGACTTCAAGTTAAACCTAACCCAAAGAGATAAAGAAGATTTAATAAAACCACTTTAATAAAGAGAACAATTGATGAAGAAGGTATAACAGTTGTAAATATATATGCACCAAATATCATTGCATCCAACTTCATTAAAAATCATTACTGGACTTAAAGGGACAGATAGGTCTAGATACAATAATAGTAGGTGACTTCAATGCTTCACTGTAAATAAGATCAACAAAGAAACTTCAGAGTTAACCACCACAATAGATCAAATGGACTCAAAACATGTAAAGAATGTTCCATACAAAAACTACAGAATCCATATTCTTCTTGGCGCACCCATGGAACTTTCTCTAAAGCAGATCAAATTTTTGGCCATTAATTAAGTCTTAAAAAAATACAGAAAAATGTAAATAATCTGGTGTACCTTATAGGATCATAATGGAATAAAACTAGAAACAAACAGCAAGAAAAATTACTGAAATAATTTACATATATGCATAATAAAAAGTGATTAATTAGCACTTGACTAAATCAAAGAGAAACTTAAAAATCCTTGGAATCAAATGAAAATGTAAACACTATCTACTAGAACCTTTGGAATACCTCAAAGGCAGTTCTAAAATGGAAGTTTATTTCAATGAAGGCCTACATTAAAAAATCAGAGCTGCCTCAAACAAATAATTTAATAATGCACCTCTAGATCTTAGGAAAAAGAACCAAGCCCAAAAAAAGCAAATGAAAAGAAATAATAGCAATCAAGGCAAAAAAATCAATGAAATGGAGACTAAAAGAATAAAAAGACTTGATGAAACAAAGGAGTGGTTCTTTGACAAGATAAATAAGATTGACAAACCCTTAGCCAAACTAACCAATAAGAATCGATTCAATATGAAAGAGGGAACATGATAACAAACACCAACAAAATCCAGAGAACAGTTAGGGAATACTTTTTGAAAAGTTATATTCCATAAAGCTGGAAATCTTTGATGAGATGGATAAAGTCTTGGGCAAATAAATGTGCCAAATTTAATCAAAAGGATATAAATGACTTAAATAGACCCACAGCAAGCAGGGAGATCAAAGCAGTAATAACAGTTGTCCAACAAAGAAATGTCCAGGATCAGATGGATTCCCTAATGAATTCTGCAACACTTTTAAATGACAATTAACAGCAGTGCTCCTCAAATGATTTCACAAAATACAAAGGGAAGGAATACTACCATACACATTCTATGAGAGAGTATTACCCTGATATCAGAACTAGATAAGGATATATAACAAAACACTACAGACCAATGTCCCTGATGAACCTAGGTGAAAAAAGCCTCAATAAAATATATGCAAATTAATTGTAACAACATATTAAAAAGATCATATACTATGATCAAGTTGGTTTCATTCCAGAGATTCAAGGATGTTTCAACACATGCAAGACAGTGGGTGCAATACAGCATATAATCAGACTGATCCTATTAGTAAAGATGGATAAAAGGTCTTCAACAAAATTCAACACTCTTTTATAATAAAAACCTTGAATAAAGTAGGAGTTGAAGGAACATACCTCAACATAATCAAAGCAATATATGAAAATTCTAGGGCAAATATCATGCTAAGTGAAGAAGAGCTGAAAGTATATCCCCTAATGAGAAACAAGACAAAGGTTTCCATGGTTTCCACTCCTATTCAATGTAGTAATTAAACTATTAGCCACAGAAATACGATAAGAGAAAGAAATAAAAGGGATCCAAAAAAGAAAGGTAGAAATCAAAACACAAAAATCAATATTTTTTTATACCAATAATGACCAGGCAGAGAAAGAAACCAGGAAAGGAATCCCATTCCCAATAGTTTCAAAAAAAATAAAATGCCTGGTAATAAACCTAACCAAGAAGGTAAAAGACCTCTACAATGAAAACTTTAAAACACTAAACAAAGAAATTGAAGAATACACTAGAAGGAGGAAAGATCTCTCATACTCATGGACTGGAAGAATTAATATGAAATTGGCTATATTACTGAAAGCAATCTACATATTTAAATCGATCACCATCATAATCCTGGGCTAGGGTTTAGCTCAGCTAGTACAGTGCTGCTCTATGCTCTCTGATAACTGGGGTTCAATCCTCAGCACCACAAAAATGGGAGAAGGGCCTGGTAGCCCACTCACGAAAACAATCCCAAAGCCATCAGCCATTGAGAACCCTATGAATACTGGAAAAGGACTGATATAGTGCTGTGCACAATGCAGTGTCACAGGGTGTTTTGTTGTGTTGTGCGTAGGGTTGCTATGAGTCAGATCTGACTCAACTGCATCTAATAACAACTGCGAAAATCTCAATGACATTCATGACAGAAATAGACAAAATAATACTAAAATTCATGTGGAAGCACAAAAGACCCTAAATTGCTAAAGTAATCCTGAGCAGCAAGAACAATGCAGGGCCATCACTATTCCTGATTTCAAAGCTGTACCAAAAAAGCTCCATAGTACTGGCACAAAAATAGGTACGTATACCAATGATATGGAATCGAGGACACAGAAATAAACCAAGGCAGCTTCAGCAACCTGATACTTGACAAAGGTGCCAAAAATATAAGTTGGAGAAAAACATCCTCTTTAACAAATAGAGCTGAAAGAAATGGACATCCTCATGGAGAAGAATGAAACTAGATGCTTCTCTCTCACTTTGTACAGAAATCAGTTCAAAATGGGTCAATGACTTTAATGCAAAACCTGAAACTTTGAAGCTGCTAGAGGAAAACATAGGGAAAAATATTTCAAGACATAGGCACAGGCAAGGATTTTCTGAATAGAGCTCTAAAAAGTGCAGGAAACAATAACAAGAATTGGTAAATGATATTTCATTAAGTTAAAAAGCTTTTGCAAAGCAAAGGACACAATTGTCAGAGTGAAGATATAGCCTACAGAATCAGAGAAAATCTTTGCAAGCTATCCATCAGACAGAAGACTAATATCTAGTATGTATAAAGAGTTTAAAAAATTAACACCCCTCAAAGTATCTAATCAAACTATCAGCAAAAGAACTTAACAGAGATTTCTCAGAAGAATTACAAATGGCTAACAATGACACACACAAAAAATGTTCAACATCTTAGTCATCAAAGAAATGCAAATCGAAACTACATTGAAATATCATCTCATCCCAGTCAAAAAAACAAACAACAAATATTGATTACAATATGAGGAGAAAGGAAATATCACATATATTGCCCATAAGGCAAAATCAGTATACACATATATAGATAGATATACATATAAAAATGATACACAAGTAGAAGGGAGACAATTGGTGGAGAGGCAATGGATGGGAGAGGAGGGTCTTGGAAGAGCAAGGGGGAGGTGAGTATGAGCAATGTACAATGAAATGCATCTATAGAAATGTCATAATGAGGCCTATTAAGTTGTATATTAAAATTACCAATAAAATAATATCACTGGAAAAATATGAACTGATTTTGTTAATATTTTACTTATGCTTCAGAAGATTTAATATTTTACTTATGTTTCAGAAGATTTAATAGATGAGGTGATATGTTAGCATGAGGGTAGTGATAATTTCATAATATATGTTGTTGTTGTTAGGTGCCTTTGAGTTAAGTCTGACACATACCGACCCTATGTACAGCAGATCAAAACACTTCTGGGTTCTGTGCGAGGCAAACGATCTTATTTATATTTAAGCCCATTATTGCAGACACTGTGTCAATCCATCTGGTGGAGGGTTTTCCTTTTTTTCATTGACCTGCCACTCTCACAAACATGATTTCTTTCTCCAGGCACTGATCTCTCCTGACTACATGTCCAAAATATGTAAGATGCAGTCTAGCCATTCTTGCTTCCAAGGAGCATTCTGATTGCACTTCTTCTAGGACAGATCTGTTGGTTCTTTTGGCAGTCCCATGGTATACTCAATAGACATCTCCAGCACCATAATTCAAAAGCATCAATTCTTCTCTGTCTCCCTTGTTCAATGTCCAGTTTTCACAACATATGATGTGAATGAAAATACCACCACGGCACGAGTCAGACGCACCTTCATCTTCAATGTGACATCTTTACTTTTGGGTACTCTAAAGAGATCTTTTGCCACAGCTTTTCCTAGAGCAATGCGTCTTTTGATTTCTTGACTGCTGCTCCCATGAGTATTGATTATAGAGACAAGCAAAGCAAAATCTTGGACAACCTCAATCTTTTCTCCATTTATTGTGAAGTTGCACACCGGCCCAGTCATAAGGATTTTTGTTTTGTTGATATATAGGCACAACCCATATTGAAGGCTATGATCTTTGATCTGATTCAGTAAATGTTTTAAATCTTCTTCACTTTCAGCGAGCAGAGTTGTATCATCTGCATAATGCAGGTTGTTAATGAATCTTCCTCCAATCCTAATGCCATGTTCTTCCTCATAAAGTCCAGCTTCTTTGAGTATTTGCTCAGCATATAAATTGAAGAGATATGGTGAAAGTTTACAGCCCTGATGCACACCTTTCTCAACTTTAAACCAGGCAGTGTTTCCTTGTTCTAACAAATGCCTCCTGATTCATGTACAGATTCCTCATGAGTACAATTAGGTACTCTGATATTCCCATTTTCCGAAATGTTATCCATAATTTATTATGATTCACACAGTCTAATGCCTTTGCATAGTCAATAAAATATAGATAGGCATCTTTCTGATATTCTCTGCTTTTGGTTAATATCGACCTGACATCAGCAATGATATCCCTGGTTCCTTGCCCTCTTCTGAGTCCTGCTTGATTTTCTGGTAATTCCCTGCTTATATACCTCTGCAGTAGCTTTTTAATGATCTTTAACAAAATTTTCCTTGTGTGTGATATTAATAATATTGTCTAATAGTTTGCACATTCAGTGGATCTCTTTTTGTGGAATAGGCACAAATATGAATCTCTTCCAGTCAGTTTGCCAAGTGCCTGTTTTCCGAATCTGTTGGCATAAACATGTTAACACCTCCAGTGCTGCATCTGTTTGTTGAAACATCTCTGTTGGTATCCCATCAATTCCTGGAAACTTGTGTTTCCCTAGTTCTTTCAAGGCATCTTCCACTTCATCCTTCAACACCATGGGTTCTTCTTCATATGCAACCCCTTGGAATGGTTGGTCATCTGCCAATTCTTTCTTGTATAATGACTCTGTGTATTCTTCCCATCTTCTTTTGATGTTTCCTGCATCATTTAATATTTTCCCTGTAGAACCTTTCACTACTGCCACTTGAGGCTTGAATTTTTTCTTCACTTCCTTAAGCTTGAGAAACACAGAGCGTGTTCTTCCCTTTTAGTTTTCTGCCCCCAGCTCTTTGCACATGTCATTATAGTATTTGTTTTTGTCTTCTCGAGCTGCCTTTTGAAATCTTCTGTTTAGATCCTTAACTTCATTATGTCTTCCTTTTGCTTTAGCTGCTCCATGTTCAAGGGCAAGTTCCAGAGTCTCTTTTCACATGTAATTTGGTCTTTTCTTTTTTTGTAGTCTTTCTATAACTTTTTGCTTCCTTCTTGAATGATATCTTTTATGTCACACCACAACTTGTCTGGTCTCTTATCATTTGTGTTTCATGCTTTAAACCTATTCTTGAGGTGGTCTCTGAATTCATGTGGAATATACTCAAGGTCATACCTTGGCTCTTGTATACTTGTTCTAATTTTCTTCAGCTTCAGTTTGAACTTGTATATGAGGGGTTGATGGTATGATCCACAGTCAGCACCTGGACTTGTTTTGACATTTGATATAGAGCTTTTCTATCATCTCTTTCCACATATGTAGTCAATTTGATTCCTGTATGTTCTATCTGGTGAAGTCCACGTGTATAGTCTCTGTTTATATTGTTGAAAAACTGTATTTGCAATGAAAATGTATTGAAAAATATATATAGGTATTGAAATATCACATTGTTCATATACCATGTGATTTTTGTCAATTATCCTTCAATAAAACTAAAAAAAATCAAGATCAACTAGGCATGAGGAAATGCCTCATATTATAATAAGAACATAACACTTAAATGAAATATTTGATCCTGGATTGAATTTCAAACATGTACATAATTCTCACAAAGGACATTATAGGGATGTTTGAAATATCTGAACGTGTAATATACAATGGTTTAGATTAAAGAACCTGTGTAATTTCTCTAATTGTGTTTACTATTTCATGATTATATAAAACATCATCTTCATTATTGAAAAATACATAGGGAAGTATTTAAGAATAAATAAGCAGTGTCCAAAATTTACTTTCAAACATCTCAGAAAAATAGTGCATAAATAAATACACACACTTACATATAGGAAGAAAAAGAGAGAATTTATAAAGTCAGTGGGGCAAAATGTGAACATTTGATGAATTGCTATAAAGATGATACAGAAATTCTTCTTCTAGCCTTATATTTTAAAAACTGGAAATTAAATCAGAATAAAAATTTATTTTAAAATTTGTTGCACACATTTAGTAAGCAGTAAATAGTTTAAATATGATATTTTTCAGGATTCTGTGATATGTACAGGTTGTCAGCTTCTAAAATTGTGTTCTTTCTTCTCTCTAAATAAATATTTTGTAGTTAATCTTGCATTTTGGAAAGATAGCCCTTCAATCTGAATATGCTTCATACTCTAGAGAACCTAGATTTGATCCTAGCCACATTCACAGACAGAGAGAAGAGTGGCCTCTGAAGAGAAGAAAATGCCAGGCCCTCCATCCCACCACCTCCTCTCATGCACACAAACACACAGCCACACATAGGGCTCTATACACAAAAGAAAAAAGATCATACGCCTCAATGGGACAAGATATGCTTAGTTATTACATAATTCAATTTTGCTTTTTCTGTTTTCTCCCTTTTCTCTTTCCTTTTTCTGATCCTCCTCATTTTCCTCCTATACCTCCTCCTTCTTCTGAGACAGGATCTTGCTGTGTAGCCTAGGCTGGCCTGGAACTCACTCTATAGACCACACCAGCCACAGTCTTCCTGTCTCAGCTTCCTGAATGTTGATATTACAGGCATGTGTCACCATGCCCACATTCACAATAAAAATTTCTGAATCAAGAAAATTCAGAAATCTCCCTTATTTGTATCATAATCCTCTATATCATTCTAATAAGTTACAGATGTTTCCCTGATGTTGATTAAAGCGAGATGATATGCCTGAAAATCACAAGAAGGCTCTTGATTTCCACATCAAGACTACAGAGTTGTACAGAATAATTGTTGTTAAACAAAATCTCTAATGAGCTCTTTGGTTCTTTTTGCCTAATTTTCTTTTCTGTGACAACATCATGGCTTTGGAAATCCTTGACCTTTTCTATCTCCTCTTCATTTTTCTTTTTGCCTTAAAACTTTTTATGAAAAATCTCTTGCCACATTTCTGACAATTTCAATTGTGGGTTTGTTCATCTGGAGTGATTTCTATTCCTGAGCCTGAATTACATATTAGTAGAGTGATGCTTATTCAGTCAGGTTGACTTTGCTCCCAAGATACAGCTAACAATATACAAGCATGACCTGTCATTCATGTTTCAATCACTTATTTTTTTGGAGTGAATGTGTGCATATGTTTGTGATTATATTTGTTTTCATTTTAGGAAATGAGTATAAATCATCATTTCTGTTTTATATTTCATTTGATTAATTTAGTACACAGTCCCTTCATATTCTTACATATATTTATATATTTAATTCTTACCAATCTTGTAACTATGGTAAAGATTTTTTCTTTTTTTCCTTTGACAAGCTGTCACAATTCTTTACATAAAAATATGAAAGGGGAATCTCAAAAGTATTCACTTACTCCCCTATCCTCTTTTGATTCTACTATATAGATTAGAAGAAACTAAAGTTCATGTATATCACAGAGAAGGCTTATAGTGTCTTATTTCTTTTGTAACCCCAAACAAAACACTTTTTGGATGCCTTCCCTAAATTCTTTGGTCCTAAGTGCATAGACAATAGGATTGAGGGAAGGAGGGATGGTGTTGTGCAGCACATTGAGTAGAACTGAAATTAAATTAGCCTTCACCTCTGCCAGATGAGTCACTGAAACCACCACAACAGCAGTGTAGAAGAACAGGATGAGTATGAGATGGGAGGAACAAGTGCTCAGAGCCTTGGACACAGCTTCAGGAGAGTTTAGTCTAACTACAGAGTGCAAAATCCAAGCATATGATGATATAATAAGACCTAGATCAATCCCCATTCCAAGCCATACCAGGATCAATTGGCAAATGCTATTTGGCCTCCTGTCATCACAGGCCAGGCTTGTGACTCCGAGATTAGAGCACAGGCAATGTTCAATTTCATTTCTGTAACAATAATTATGTTGGGCTGCAAGCACAGGCACTGGAATGACAAGCAAGCCATTTCTAAGCACCATGAACAGGGTAGCTTTTAAGATTAAGGAATTGGTGATGATTGATGAGTATCAAAGAGGATGACAAATAGCAACATATCTATCAAAAGCCATGCAGAGAAATATACCAGACTCCATGCCAACAAAGCAGTGAATAGCATAAATCTGAGCAAAACATTTAGGAAGGCTAATGACCTTAGCATCAAACCAGAGGAGAGCCAGGATTTTGGGCATGATAGTGGTGGCCAGGCCCATGTCCACCACAGAGAGGATACCCAGGAAAATGTACATGGCCTGCTTCAGAGAAGGGTCCTGGCAGATGGTGAGGAGAATTAGGATATTTACACCTATTGCGGAGAGATAGAGTAGTGCCAATGGTAGGGAGAGCCAGTGCTGCCAGCTGTGAATTCCTGGGAAACCCATCAGAATGAACTCAGAGATCTGGAATTTGGAGATATTGGAGACTTTGAGAGATGTAGATGTGTTTTCCTATGAGAAAGAGAAAAAAAGGTTTTTCAAAGTTCCTTTTTCTGAGTATAATCATTATTTAAGCATTTTTAAAGCTGTCTTAATAAATTTTGCCTGCAGCCATAGCATTGTGTTGGCTGATGTTGTCAGAAGTCAGAAGCTAAGCAGGGTCGGGCCTGGTTAGTACTTGGATGGGAGACCGCCTGGGAACACCTGGTGCTGTAGGCATGGAAGGACCCAGCAACACACTCCCAAAAATCAATCAGCCATTGGAAACACTATGAATAGCAGAGAAGCACTGTCAATACTGTTTTGCCTATTGTATATAGAGTAGCTATGAGTCTGGCACTGACTTACTTGACAGCACCTAACAACAATGACAATAAAGTTTGGTGCTATAACAAAATGAATTTTGTAGTCCATCTCACAGAGTAATTTAAGGTAAATTACAAGAAAGTTCTAGGGTTTTAGCTGCACAAGGTAAATTAAAAAGTCACAATTATCAGGGCTAGGGGCTTGGATCAGTGGAAGAGTACGTGCCTATTATGTGAGCCCCTGGGTTTGATCCCCAGCACTGAAATAAAATCACAGTTATTAATATTGGCTATCCAGAAAATTTCATCATGAATTTCAAATTTTCATTTGTGTGATCCTATTATCCCAGGCTAGAACCACCACATAGACACAACACTAGGTTTTCTAAACATTTCTTCATCTTCATCTTCCACAGAACCTTTGTGGAATCAAGTGAACGTGCTTGTTTTCTTCATATTTTCTCCATGTTGCTTGGCTCAGTTATTACTAACTAATAATAACCAGATTTTTAGTACATAATTATGGAAAATTGAATGTTTTAGTTATACCATTCCAAGTTGTTATAGATTTCCATTAATGTTTTACATTGTTGTTGTTGTTATTAGGTGCTGTCGAGTCGTGTCCGACTCATAGCGACCCTCACAGGATTTTCAATGGCAGATTGTATTGGGATTGCCTTGGGAGTGGGTTGCCACTTCCTTCTCCCATTTTTGTGGTGCTGGGAATCGAACTGGGGACCTCAGAGACTGCAGAGCGGCGCTCTACCAACTGAGCTAAATCCCAGCCCCAATGTTTTACATAGCCTGCCCAAAATTTGTATCATAAACTCACAAAGATTTGCAGAAACAAACTAGGGTGAAGATTGGGGTCTAGGTATATTTTCTTTTATATTCCACTTTGTGTGCTTTTCTGAGGAAGTTGCAAAAGAATAGCTTAACAGAAAGCTGAGTGACCATTGCTGAATTTTTGAACCTAAGGAGTCATATCATGATGACATACCTTACCATTTCTTTTTCCCTAGTGGAGTGCTAGAGAACCTATAAAGACATGTAAAGACAGAATGTAGGTAAAATAAGAAAATACATTTTATTACTATGATGAGAATATTTAATATGAAACATACTCTGTTAAATTTCTAAGTGCACACACAGCATTGTTAACAATAGGTACAACATAGTACAGGAGATCTCCAGAATTTATCTTGCAAAACTGAAACTTTATAAACTGCAAAATAACGTTTTATTGTCTTTAATGTACAATAATTACTTATCCATAATATTGAAGGAACTGTTGTAGGATGCTCAAAATCATGTTAAAGTTAAACTAATTATCTTTTGCCAAACTCTATTTTTTCTGTACTTTTTATTCTGTATAATGACACAACCAATCAAGCCTGAAACTCCCCAACTAGCTTTCCCTTTCCACAAACTGCTTCCTTAGCCTGTTAATTTCTTTCCTTTGGTTCACTCATTTGTACCCTTTCTTTTCAGTACCATTGCTTCTGTAACCCACGTGATTACATGTTTCTCATTTCTTCATATTTCTTTATTTTTCCCAACAATCTGATCTTTCTAAAATTGCTATTCCCTTGCTTACAGGAATTCACGCTTATACACTGTCATTCAAATAAACTCCAATTCCTTCGTTGTGCATAAGGCACTCTCAGGTGTAATACAAACTCAATTAGGCATCACCTCTTGACTTTAACTTCCTTGTATTCTGCATTTCAAGGCATTTCATTCTCAATATATTTGCCATGAGTGGAAGTTATTGTCGACTTATGACCAATGAAAGAAAAACCTGGAAAATTATGTACCAAAGTTTAAAAATAATATCCTTAAAGTAAGATTTTAGCAATTTAGTTACATTAGTTATGGTGTTATTCTTAATGTAATAACTGTTAATACAGAGAAATGAAAGCAAATAATTTTTCCTGTGGTATCCCCAAAAGAAAATTATTAATAACTAGATGTGTATACTTTGAAATATTTCTTGTAGCTTCTATGTTTGAATAAACACATATTCCCTAATTATGGGATAAATCATCCTTTGTTTATGATGAATGTAATTTGATGAAGAATAAAATTACTTGAATTTATCTATATTATAATATAATGAGTAAAAGATGCAGACAGGCTAGGAGATAAGCTAGCTTAACTTTGA